>OVBI01000578.1:0-64970 GCA_900406495.1 Sisymbrium altissimum | reverse complement strand
TATTTTGCTCACCTAAGGTTCTTTCTAGCTAATTAACCAACTATCGTTGCGTGAATTAACCTAAGATCAATAATCTAACCTTTCAGTTCAGATCATGCATTAATCACAACCTAGATGAAGAACTAGTATTCAGAATCCTTAATTAACCAATCGACTTAGCAATCCATGAAATCCCTAATGAGAAACCCTAAACCTAACTAGCAAACTACTCAGACATGGAGATTGAAGCAATAAACATGATTGAATAGAATTGCATAAAAGTAATAAGAATAGAATTAATGGAATTCTGAATCTTCTCTGAATGAGTCTGAATTCTTCTCTCTAAAAGCTCTCTCTAGAATAATGATAAGATAAAGATAGGTCTCAACAATGACCTGAAAAACCTAAATATAGTCTAAAATCCGAAAAGGGACTTATTTGCAAATAATGGAAACTTCTGGGGCAAAACTTCATTTTCTCTAAACTTGTCAAAAAGCATGAGAATCTGTGGACGAGTCGGGTGGCGATCGGCACACAGGGTGGGTGGCGATCGGCACCATCTCTGAACATTGGTTCCGACTTCATCTCTTCTGCTTATAAGTTCCAATTGCTTCCAAATGCTCCAATATCTCCAATTAAGCTCCAAACGTACCTAAACTTGCAAAAGACTCTAAAAGACTCCAAAGATACTAAAAAGACTCTATATATACAACTTATAAACCATGATATATCAGTTCGGGTAAGGAAATGTTTCGGACTCGTCGGAACGAGGAGGTCAAAAGGGACGCCTAACGTTTTGGAAACCTGTGTGAAGAAAGGGATCATGAGGGTTGTGTATTTAAGCTCAAACGGTGTGGCTGATAGAGTGTTCCTTTTTTCCTTTCTTCTTCTCATCGACTGAGCTTCAATTAATTTTGTTGAAAATAATATATATTTTTGTTACCAATAATTAAAACTAACCAATAGGAATACAAAAATAAATAAGAATTAAAAACAAAAAAGGAAACGTAGGCAACTTCTAACAGATTTCAGATTATCTTCACTAAACAAAAGAAAAAAAAAACAAAAAAGGAAAGTTTCACTTTATGAGTCCCTAAAGGAAAAGGTCTTCTTTAGGCAAATCAACATCCATATAAACACTGTTACTAATGAAACCCTCTCTCAGCCTCTTTTCTTCTTCCTGTTATCTCGAGAGATTGTTTCGTTGGGAAAAGAGAGAGAAAGAAAAAAAAACTCTTTATATTAATTTTGGTTGAAGATGGTGATCGATGGTGATGATCAACATGGGGATGGTTCGTTGCTGGATGAGAAGAGATCTTTTGATCTTCGGGTGAGGTTGCTTCTCGCTTATGGTGATCTGCGAACAATAGCTAGACGAGGAAAAGAAGAACAAGAAAGAACCATGTTGTTAATTGACACTTTAACTAGTGCACTGAATAAATGCGAGAATCAACAAGACCCTAGTTACCGTCATGATGATGCTTCTTCTTCGAGTTTGTCATCCGTCGAGTCCAAGAGGCGTCCTGAGCTGTCCAACGAACCGATTAGAGCAGAGCCGATTAGAGAAATTAAGCCACTGGTCAGAAGAAAGGTGCCGGTCAAAAGAAAACCGATCAGAATAGAGCCAGGGGTGATGCCAAAATGGGTGGTTGACCTGATGAGAAAAAAGAACGGTGTGGATCCAGCGAGGCTGATCATTGAGAAGGCGATTACGGCGAGTGATCTCAAAAGAGACCAAGGACGTCTCTTGATGCCCTTTAACCAGATGGCAGACATGGACTTCTTGAACGAGGTAGAGTTGAACATCATGAAGCAATATGTCGAAAAGAGTCGTAAACAAGGAGTTGATGTGATCTTGGTGGATTCCGATGGTAAACAATGGAAGCTTAACCTAAGGACATGGGGAATGAGGACCAGTTCCAATTACGTCTTATGTTCAGGATGGAACAGCGTCGCCCTCCATTACGACCTAAAAGAAAACCAGATTATTCGCTTCTGGTCCTTCCACTCCCAAGATGGGAAGCTCTATTTTGCTTTCGTTCATCTGCCTCGAACTCCAGCTCCGGATATGGCTCAACCTCAAGCTCAAGATCCAGCTCAGGCTGTGGCTTTACCTCAAGCACAAGATCCATATCAAGCTATGGCTCTGGCTTTGGCTCCAGCTATAGCTTCATCTTCATCTTCATCCATGGCTCTGGTTGTAACTAGAGATTCTAACGAGCTATGTGTAGAGACACTCAGGAGACTTGGTACCCATCCAAAGCAAAGGAGAACTCATCGAGTTTGGGTTCCAGCTCCAACAAGAGATTCCGGCGAACTAGGCCAAAGCATACTCGAGGGTTTGGACTTAAATAGACCATTACCTGAAGTGTGCACGGAAATGGCTCCTTTTGAGGCTAGACAAGAGACAGATAGGAGCACGTCATCACTGGTATCCGCCACAGAGACTTCACTGGAATCCGTCACAGAGACAATGACGCTGGACCTCGAGCTCCGGTTATAATAAGAGATTCATCAGAAAACAGCTCTGATATGTTTGTTTATTCTTGACCTTAGATTTCTATTTCCTTGCAACGCAAGTAGTTTCCGTTTTTTAGGCATTCAGAGGAGTTTTATTTTTTGGTTTTTTCGTCCATTACTCTCGACTTCTCAAGTTTTGTANTTGGTTTTTTTTTTTTTTTTTTTGGTGCAGAGAGTGCTATAGCTTCGATAAATGTAATGCGTAGATGTTAACAATATTTTTTATTGGGTTTTTTTTTTTTAATATGGGATAATTGTCAAAATACTCGATTTGAAGATTGGAAAATACATTGTGCTGGGATCGTCTCCGAAAAGCTTTTTCGTTTTTTTTTTTTTTTTTCTTGAATTGAAAAATTGATTTGCTCTCCTTTGGTAGTTTAAATGAAACTCTTATAAATGTCTATCCGGATTTCTTTGAGGTTTCCAGAATATAGGGTTTCCCGCTATTAGCTCCATCAATATAAATAACGTCACGGTTTTGGATAATCCGGCGCCGTTTGTTAACCCTTACCAGTTAGAGATTTCTTACGAGTGCTTAGCCTCCACCGTTCGATTTCGATGTTTCGTGCTCTATTGGTGTATTAATTGTAGCTTGAGCCTGCTTCTTTGTTCGGTTGTAAATTATCGATTTACGGAGGTTATGCAGAAGGTTCTTGTTTAATATTGTAAATTTGTTATTAGAGAGGCTTAATCATACCTATTGGTTCTTTTTGTTATGGCAGAGAATGATTGCTTTAGACAAGTTGTTTTTTGTTGATTATCCCTGTTCTATAAGAACGTAAAAAATCTATAAGTTTGGCCGCTACCAACTGGTTTAGTATTTGCGATGTCATGATCACATTCTTGTAAGCAACTTTTTTTGTTTCTTTGCGTTTGGTACAGATTTGGTTTGGTATGAGCTGTAAGTTATAAAGCTAAAATAAAAGCCATATTAGGGTGGATCACGAGTTTAAGTATTCTCTTTGGTTCTTTTTTGACATTGTAGTTTTGGTATTAGACTGCTCTATGTCAAATTACTTGCTTAGAAAAGTGTGGAGAGCTTGTGAGGATGATTTTACTGCGAATAGCCATTTGTTTGCTCATATATTGAGGGTGTTGACTCTCAAGGTCCCTTTCTTGGTTATGGCAGAACATTATATCTCTATACACGATTTTTTTGTTAGTTACATTCTTTTTTTTTTAATGAATGTTAAACTAATTCTATCAAAAAGAACTTGTTTACATGACTATTGTTGCAGAGAAACAGAGCAAGAGCTTTAAATTTTACAGAAGAAATATATAAGCTAACAACCCTTTTTCATGATTTTGGTACAGATTTGGAGTGGAAGCTAATCTATGTAGGGTGAGCTGAAGATGAAACCTCTGATCAACTCTTGGAAAGTGTTCTCGTTGGGCCTGTTAATGTTGGGAAGTACCGATTTGTGTTGCAGGTACTGATCTGTTTTATTCTCATCTCTTAATTTTTGGTGGTTTAGTTTCAAAGCTCAGTTGAACTTCTGTTAACATGTGTTTTAGGCTGACTCTCCAGATCCGTCAAAGATCCGTGAGGAAGATATCATTTTTGTAACTGTGTTATTGTTGACTTGCTCCTACATGGATCAAGAGTTTATAAGAGTTGGCTATTATGCGAACAATGACTATGAAGATGAACAACTTAGGGAAGAGCCTCCTACTAAGGTTTTGATTGATAGAGTCCAAAGGAAACATACTCACAGACAAATCTAGAGTAACTAAGTTCCCTGTCAACTTTCATCCTGAAGACGAGCAGACTGCTGGTGATGATGGGCCTCCTCCTGCTGAACCATTTATTGATTCTAATGAAAATGGAGAAGCTCCAGTGTTGTGTGAGCAGCCAAAAAAAGCTCCAGGAGACATGATTCTAGTTCCACTCAAACCTAATTAATTTGAAACTGGATAAGAACTACCATTTTTGTTTTTGTTTTTTTGTTTCTTTTATTAAATTACATAGGAAGACATCTAGAAATACCTTTCATAGAAAAGCTTTTGGCACTATGTGGACACTTTTGCCAAAGTTTTAAGACTTTATTAAACCGAAACTTATGCTCCTCTTTACTTTAAAATAATAATTACATTAGTTAGAGAAATTAGTTACACATCTATTAGTTAGTAGTTACTCTAGGATTAAGAAACAAAAAAGGAAACATAGGCAACTTCTAACAGATTTCAGATTATCTTCGCTACAAAAAAAGAAAAAAAAAAGGAAAGTTTAACTTTATGAATCCGCAAAGGAAAGGTCTTTTTTAGGAAAATCAAAATCCATATAAACACTGCTATTAATGAAACCCTCTCTCAGCCTCCTCACTAGTTTTTTCTTGCAGTTATCTCGAGCGATTGATTCATTGCAGAAAAAGAGAGAAAGAAAAAACTCTTTACTTTAATTTTGGTTGACGATGGTGATCGACGGTGATAACATGGTGAGGGTTCGTCGTTGGATGAGAAGAGATCTTTTGATCTTCTGGTGAGGTTGCTTCTCGCTTATGGTGATCTGCCTCCAGCTCCAGCTCCTGATATAGCTCAACCTCAAGTTCAAGATCCAGCTCAGGTTGTGGCTCTACCTCAAGCTCAAGATCCATATCAGGCTATGGCTCTTGCTTTGGTTCCAGCTATAGCGACAGCTTCATCTTCATCCATGGCTCTGGTTGTAACTAAAGATTCTAACGAGTTATGTGTAGAAACACTCGGGAGATTTTGTACCATTCCAAAGAGAAGGAGAACTCATCGAGGTTGGGTTCCGGCTCCAACAAGAGATTCCGGCGATTTAGGCCAAAGCATACTCGAGGGTTTGGACCTAAATATACCATTGCCTGAAGTGTGCACGGAGATGGCTCCTCTCGAGGCTGTACAAGAGACAGATAGGAGCACGTCACTGGTATCCGCCACAGAGACTTCACTGGAATCCGTCGCAGAGACGACGACGCTGGACCTCGAGCTCCGGTTGTAATAAGAGATTCCTCAGAATACAGCTCTGCTATGTTTGTTTATTCTTTCCCTAGATTTCTATTGCCTTGCCACGCAAGTAGTTTCTGTTTTTAGGCATTCGGAAGAGTTTAATGTTGGTTTTTCGTCCGTTACTGACTTCTCAAGTTTTGTAGTTTTTTTTTTTAGGTGCACAGAGTAGAGTGTTGTAGCTTCCATAAATGTATGGATAGATGATAACAATGTTTTTGGGTTTTTTTATAGGATACTAGGTGATTTCCACACTTCGTGTGAGTTATTGTTTCTTTTTTTATTAATTAATTAATTATTTATTTTTTATTGTAATTTTGTGTGTTAATATTATCATAAAATTTTAGTCTTTTTAAAACAGATTAAAATACTTAAAAAATTAGATTGAAGTGGGTCCAAATTTTTTTTTTTATATGTATGTTTATTATAAATTCTACAAAAATACTATTTTATAAGATTTTTTTTAAAAAAAATTGAAAGAAAATATTTTTTGATGTTTCAAATTTTTTTTTTTCGCTTAAAGCTCCATAAAATTATTGAACCGGCCATGTAATCTATCTACCTAGCCTTACAGCTGGTATTTATCTTATATTAAATTGAAACATTAGCACACCTTTAGTTCAAATGACTTTCTGATTTCATACATTTGGATCATACTTGGTTTGGTCATATATTTGTCACATAACCATGACTAAGTTTGTTACATCCTTACACACCTTCATTTGTTTAAGAGTATTGACTAACCATAAATGTCTTATATTAATTTTTGTATGTTTCATAATATGATCTTGTGGTTGTTCTCGGAGATCTCGTTTGGAATGTGGTAGTGTTTTTCCTTGTGTTTTTTCTTGCCGGATTGACACCTTGAGACTGACCGGAGACGGATTTACCTTTGTCCACTGGCGGTTTATTTATTATCCTTCTTTTTCGCCAGAGTGTATATAAGGGATTGAAAGCAAGATTGTTGATTAACGCGTGAATGTGTATACAGGGATGAAGATGAGTTTTCTGTAAATGTCTTTGATTATAGAAACTGTTACTTTTGAGGTTTTAGAGCATATCCATTGGTGAATATCTCATAAAAAGTATCTCACATTTATTATATCAATATCTTTTATGTAATTTAATTATATAATTAAATTTTAATCAGAAAAAATCAATTTAACCAATTATAACACAACAGCTGTATTAATGGTATCTGTAATTTTTTTGCTGAGGATCTCAGACCAGGACCTCTTTCTTTTCTCTTTCCTTCTTTTCTAATTTATTTCATTTCTTTAATTAGTAGATACTTAATCAGATACTCCAATGGGGTTGCTCTTAGTTTTCTTTTGTAAACGAGGAAGTCATTTTATTACTCATTACGATTATACATTTGATTATATTGAATTTCCCATAAATTAAATGGACCTATTATTATGAACTTTTTTGTTGTTGCAGTGCTGCCAGAACTTCGTGTTTGCCTAAACAGTCTTCACAATGGCACATGAGTATATTTTGTACATATGAGAGAAATTATATCACTGAGTAAAAATTGAGTTTCAAAATAGTTGTGCCCATTAATCTATCTCTACAATAATCTTAAGCTCAGGAATCAGGATTGTTGAAATGTGAAGTATGACCTCTGTGGTTGTAAACCAGTTTAGTAGTTGTGTTCGGTTATAATATCTAAACCCATTTATATGATTTCGTAAGAGTTGAAATACTCATGTATTGTATTTGCATTGTTTTACGGTTCTTTAAAAAAAAAAAATCGATATTTGTCTATTTGATGTGTTAGAGAGAAAAAGAACACAATTTTTCCTTTCATATTTTTAATAGTAATAAAGAGGGCCGTGAGTTAACCATAAACCATTGATATACCATGTCTTAAATAAGTAAATAACATTTGGGCTTTGTAGATATAAATTATTAGTTTAAATAGCTTTGGGTTTATAACTGTGTAAAAGAGCAACGGCGACTGATTATCATAACTGTACTTATTCGATTTTTGCAACATCGTTGGTACACCCTACTATATTGTTGAACATATAATTAACATTTTTTTAAAAAAGGAAATCACAAAGCAAGAAAAAGGAAACAAATGTGACTGTGATAGACGAGTCAAAGTCAAGACAAAAGTTAATTGGTCAGTTATGTCACGATTATTTGCAAGCCCAGCCAAATAAATATACGTTAGTTAGCAGAAATAAATAAACAGAAGTGGAGAAGAAACAAAAACCGTGTGAGAATAATGAAGAAAAGAATGCTGAGGTGTCATTCGTTTAAAGAAGGTTTGAAATTTGGAAAATATACCGTTTATTTAATATACTGCACTTGGTGGTCTCCGCTAAGTTTTCCGTTTTTTTTTTTCTTGAATTGAAGAGTTGATTCGCTCTCCTTGGTTGATTTAAACGAAACTCTTTATAAAAGGGCCAGACTTCTCTGAGGTTTCCAGAATATAGGGTTTCGCACTATGAGCTCCATCAATATAACTAACGTCACCGTTTTGGATAACCCGGCGCCCTTTGTTAACCCTTACCAGTTAGAGATTTCTTACGAGTGCTTGGCCTCTCTCCAACACGGTACTTTTACTTTCCCTAATCCTCCTCCCCACCGTTCCATATTGATTTTTCGTGGTCCATTGATGATTTCTTCTGTAATTTGGGGTGTTTAGTTCTATGTTAATCGATTTAGGTTGTGAATTAGCGATGTTTAGTTCTTCTTGTTTAATATTGTACATAATGATTGTTTTAAACAAGTTGTTTTTCTGTTGCTTATCCTTCTGCAATAAGAACGTCAAATCTAAAAAGTTTGGACGGAACCAACTGGTTTAGTTTATTTGCTGTCATGATCACATTCTTGTAAGTAAGGCTTCTTTTTTTTTTTGCGTTTGGTACAGATTTAGAATGGAAGGTTATGATAGGCTTGCATATGTTTGAGCTGTAAGCTGTAAGCTATAAGGTAGAATAAAAGCCATACTAGGTTGGATCTCGAGTTTATTATGCTCTTTGTGCTTCATTAGTTGGATCCATATCTAGTATTGGTATTACGCTGCTCTATGTCAAATTACTTGTTTACAAAAGTCTGGGGAGCTTGTGAGGATGCTTTTACTCCGAATAGCCATTTTGTATGCTCATGTATGAGGATGTTGGCTCTCAAGGTCAATTTCTTGATTATGGCAGAGAAATATTGTTCGAGGCACGATTTTTTGTTTGGCTGATTTATGTTCCTTTAATGTTAGTCACAGTCACATCTTTTGTAAGAACGATGTCTGAGATAGCGATTATTTGCTTTTGGTACAGATTTGGAGTGGAAGCTAATCTACGTAGGGTCAGCTGAAGATGAAACCTCTGATCAACTCTTGGAAAGTGTTCTCGTTGGGCCTGTTAATGTTGGGAAGTACCGATTTGTGTTGCAGGTAATGATCTATTTTATTCTCATCTCTTAATTTATGGTGGTTTAGTTTCAAAGTGTCAGTTGAACTTCACTTAATATGTGCTTTAGGCTGACTCTCCTGATCCGTCAAAGATCCGTGAGGAAGATATCATTGGTGTAACTGTGTTACTGTTGACTTGCTCCTACATGGATCAAGAGTTTATAAGAGTTGGCTATTACATGAACAATGACTATGAAGATGAACAACTTAGGGAAGAGCCTCCTACTAAGGTTTTGATTGATAGAGTCCAAAGGAACATACTCACAGACAAACCTAGAGTAACTAAGTTCCCTGTCAACTTTCATCCTGAAGACGAGCAGACTGCTGGTGATGAGGCGCCTCCTCCTGCTGAACCATTTGATGATTCTAATGTAAATGGAGAAGCTCCAGGGTTGTCTGAGCTCCAGGAGACATGATTCTAATCTGACTGAAGCCTAACTAATTGAAAACTGGATAAGAACTACCATCTCAATATATACTAGTTAAAAGATACTGCCATTTTTGTATTTTTTTTTTCTTTTATCAGAAACTTTTAAAATAGGATTTGCTTCATATCTGAGTAAAAAATTTATAAATTGCTGATATAAGCAATTAAATTCTAATTGTTAACCTGCTGAGTTACCAATATATTTATAACCATATCTTGGGGAAAAAAATATATCCCTCACTCTATATTTGAGAAGTTACTTTTTAAAATTTGGCGAGATGTCATTATTCCATTCATTCTTTTTCAAAAAATATATCATATCCTTGTTTGAAATCTGATTCGACTCACAAAATATTATTACATGAATAAATTATCCTTAGATTAGATATATAAAGTAATCATCTACTACTTTATATTTTTGAAGTCTTTGTAATACATACAATATAATATAAGATTCTTATTTTATTATATATGAAGTTCATATATGTTTACAATGGTTATTATTTTAATTCATCTAAATAAATATGTGAAGTTTACAAAAAATTATGTTTAAATTTGGAATTTTTAGATATTTGAATATAAATATATTTTTACAGTTATTACCAATAAAATACCAGATAAAATATATAAAAATAACATGAAACTAATAGACATAATATTTAGAAAAAAATCTTACTAATCTGTACTATAAAATTTATATTATCATTTTTTGTAGAATTTATAGGATAAATAAAATTTTATGGTTTTAACAAAAAAACATAATATAATAGTTTTAGCGGGAAAATATAATTTTTTTGTGTCTTAACGGAAAATTTGAATTTTGCATGTTTAACAAAAAACAGTAAATTTGTAGTTTTGGCAAAAAAATAGAAAAAACAAAACAAAATGTAGGGGTTTTAGCAGAAAAATCGAAATTTGTGATTTCTGCGAAAATTTGCAATTTTCTAGTTTTTGTAGAAAAACAGAATTTTTCGGTTTTGACCAAAACGTAATATTTTTTTCATGTATATTAATATATTTTTTCACACTTTCTGTTATATATTTATTTTATTAATTCTTTTTTATTCTCTCTTTTCGGTTTTAGTTATATTTCAAAAACATTAGAGGTGGGAGGGGAGAGGGGAGGTGTATTCAATCTATAATCTTGAGAATTTGAAAGTGATTTGTATTAAATATCAAATTCACTGGTTTTCAAACATAAATTATTTAATTATTATATACCTAAATCACATAAATTATATAATTCTTTGAATTTAGAAAACTTTTTCCATTGTATGCCTGGAACTAATCACACTTTAGATAGTGTTATTAGTTTATGTATTTTATTAATTTAGAAATCCATATAGGATAATTTGGAAATCCCATATATATTTTAATGATCTGCAAATATAACAAGTGAATATTAATATTCACAAATCCTTATATTTTCTCTTAGATTTATGTATACATATTTTTAACAGAGAAATGTTTTCAAATTCATTAAAATATACTATAAAATTAAATTTATAAGCAAGTCTATGTCGTTGAATAACAACATATTTTATATAATATTTATAAATAATTAAATGAATAACGAGTGATTTTGACAAGGATTTTTAAATTAATAATGCAATAACATATGAATTTGCTTATATTTTTTAAATCCATTGAAATCATTTTCTGGATTTATTAAAATTCACTATAAAATCAAACCCATAAGCAAGTATATATGATTGAATAACAACATATTTTAAATAGTATTTATAAATAATTAAAAAATCCATTAAAATCACACAAGGATTTTAGAAATACTAATCAAATCACACATGTTTTTAACTTATACTTTTAAATCCATTAAAATATTATAACCAATAACACCTAATAAAATGTTTACCGAATTTCATATTCTCACAAACTAGAATTAACTGGGTGTTATTTTTTCATGTATTTTATTTGATTTAGAAATCCATATATGATTTATAAATTCTTATAAATTTTAATTAGTTTTTAACATAATAAATAGATTTTAATTAATATTTTAAGATCCATATATAGATTTTTTCTCAAATTTATATTATTTATTTTTTACATAAATTTTCTTCCAATTCACAAAAAATCACTGTGAAATCTAATTCATAAATAAATTTATACGATTGAATAACATTGAATTTCAACTTGTAATTTAGAAATCACTGCATAAATAGTGGGTGATTTTGACAAAAAAATTAAAATCATTAAACAAATAATATTCGATTTTGCTTGGATTTCTAAATTGTTAAAATCCAGTAACTAATAACCCCAATTAAAATCGTTAAGGAACATTGTTTAATAGGGGTTATGATTATTAGATTTTTTTTTTTAGAAATACAAACAAAATTCTGGGTTATGGGATTAGTAATTTTTAGAATCTTTGTCAAAATCTCCCACTATTCACTTAATGATTTCTAAATACTAATTAAAATCCAATGTTATTCAATCATATAATTTTTTTTATTGATTTGATTGTAGAATAAATTTTAGTGGATATAAAAAGATTTCTATATCAAAAATAAAAACATAAATTTGAGGATATACCTAAAAATTTAAATGTAAAAAAACTATAGAATCTAATTATTATATTTGAAAATAATTAAACTTTACATCAATTTTTGTCGACACATTACATGCTCACAATGCAGACTTACATACTTATAAAGTTTAAACGCTTAAGGAATCAGATCCAAATCGAATATTTTGACGAAGAGACCACTGAATCACTCGTTCGCATGGTTTTAGTTTTTTTTTCTTATGGAAATAACTTTTGACAAAACACATTAGTAATTCACTGTTTTAATTTAAACTTCTGGTAGATCTTATCGAGTTTTTCAATGCAAACAAAAATAACTAAAAAATAACATAAGTTTCTTTCTCCTTTCATCTCTAGCCCTAATTATTCATATAAATGTTTGAAACTTACGATGTCGATCTGTAGAAAACGCTATCGTTCGTCTACCCTTATTTGGTGTTTTTACAAAAATAGCGTTTTACAAAAACACAAGTCAGATTTAATATTTGACTAATTGATAGATCTTATCCAACTGTTCAACAAGCAACAATAACAACAACAGCAACAAAAAAAAATTCATAAAATAGAAGAGAACAACATAAGTCTTTATTGTCTTTTCATCTCTAGCTAGTTCTAATATTTGATTATTGAGACCAGAAAATTATGATAATGGTGTTTACCGTTTAATGGGTTTTGTTCTCTTGGATGATGTGCTCTGGTTTCCGGCCGACGGCGGAGGGAGATCCAAATTTTTTTAGTGGTTCTGCTTTGATTGATTTGATGTCCAGATAGGGTTGGTTGTTGCTGCTTTTTATAAACGTTTCTTTTAAGGAAATTATAAACTAAATGAAATTTGACTGGATGTGATTAGAAAGTAGATAAAATGGATGAGACTGGGTGACGTGGTAATAGAATATTAGCAAATTTGGTTTTCTATAACTAGTATGCAAAGTGAAATTTAGGTTTTTTTTAGAACGAGATGTTGATTTAATGAATACTTTAGACTATAACATGAAACAAAATAAAATAACGTTACATAATTCATGAAAGATAGATCATACAAAGAGATTGGTGCATCATGCAGATTATTTTGCACATTTCAGATTATAAGATTAAAATCTACTCTATTTGAAGAATTGCATGTTGCAAAATCTGTACCATACAATTCTGCTTGTATCATACTAACCCATGAAATTAAATTTTGATTTTTTGGGGCACTTGTGTTCCAATCCGACTCATTTAGGTACTGTACTGTTACAGGAGCTGAAGCACTCACATGATGGCAAGTTTGCATATCGATACCTCTTTCTCCCCAAGGTTCTATATGTTAATGATGCTGAACTGTCTAGCTTATTGTCGCAAGAAATGGCATAGGTCAGAATTATTTGCTTATGCTCCTCTGTTTTTGACCTTATCGGTGAGTTTCCTTTCACGGCTTATGGAGTATACTTCTTGATTTCGGTTTTACCTGCTTTTTTTGGGAGTCTTGTTTGGAGATTAACTCATCATGTATCTCTCTGGCTATTAAGTACTTATATAATTATAATGTGAGAATTTGGTTGATTAAGAAACATCTTCTCGCCATATTAGCATTTGTCTTTTCTTGCGAAGTTTGATGATTCACTCAAATTTCACATATTCCATTCAGAGAAAGTTTGGTGCAAACAACCTACAAACGGTGCCTGTAGTACAGTATTGAATATTAGCGTATACGTACCAATCATCAACAAGCACAAATTGTAATGATATTTTCAATTATGTGATCTAAACTTTATTAACGTTGACCACATGTGACTCTTTTATTTAGTAGAGTGGCGGATCAGAATCTGCGCCTGGATTCGGACCAGTAGGAGGTTTCACATCATCATAGCCACTACTTGGTCTCGAACCAGTCGGAGGTTTCACTTCATCAGAACCATCAGGTCCGGTGGGAGTATTCGGAACACTCGGAGGTTTCACTTCATCAGAACCATCATCTACAGTGGGAGGTTTAGTATCCTCACTCGGCTTTGGTGGCGGTTTTGGAGGATCTTGCGTTCCTGGATTGGCTGGTTGCGTTCCTGAGCCACCAGACCCGCCTTGTTGCTGTGGCCAACCTGGTGGCATGCAGCCAGGTGGCCAGCCCGGTGGCATGGAACCTGGTGGTGGCGGACCAGAAGGCCAGCCAGGTGGGCATCCCGGTGGCATGCAGCCTGGTGGTGGTGGACCAGGTGGCCATCCCGGTGGCATGGATCCTGGTGGTGGTGGACCTGGCGGCCAGCATCCTGGAGGTGGTCCGCATCCTGGTGGCGGTGGTCCGCACCCCGGTGGTCCGAACGGCGGAAAAGGTGGCCAGCGAGGCATGGTTTATGGATTTGCTCGAACTTGTGGACACCTATCGTTATATATAAAGAAGAGCATAACGTGTGGGGTCTGTTAGGTACAATGAAAAAAGTTAAGGTTAGTTACGTTGGAGCGGATAATAGCTAAAACGTGAAAAATGAGGTGTGTGTTATGAGGTGTGTATTTTGGTTAAAGCACAAGGTTGGAATGTTCTGATTTTTATCTTTTCTTGCTGGTATATATGCTTATGCATATGGATTCGAGCATGTGAAACAATTAAAAGTTTTCGAGGTTAAAATTATATTCGCCATTTTTACGAGAGTTGCAAACAATTTATACGTATTTTGGTCTAGTCGTTTATTCTACAGTGAACTTGCAGATAATTGTTACTGTGTCTTTTTTTTTAATATAGACAACTATATTCGAAAATAGTTTTGTTTATATGCCGAAAATTAGAAGATAAGAAGAAAAGTTATAAGTGTAACACAAAATGACCTAACATAATCCAGGGAGAATAAATCTACGCATATTGTTTGTTATCCAACTTACTTTTCATTATTGAAGATGGTAACTGTTCTTCATAATTTTTTCTCCTCTCGTTCAACAGAATTGCTCTTCCAATCAGCTTTCACCAGGACAATAATGTTTATGTAGAGACAAAGTGCTCGACGGAAGCTCAAATAAGTTATTGAATCAGCCTGCGTATGTTGTCTGGTTGTCCCGGGATAAACCGGACAAGTCAGAACCGGTTCGCCACTCAATCCATATTTTATCAAACATCAATAACAAGAGGTCTTCAATTACCAAACAAACGAGATGGATATATCCTTTTTATGATTTTTGTTTTTTTTTCCTGTAAATTTAGGAAGATACATGTTTGGGTACAAACTAAAATCTCACATCAGAATTTGGAAAAATCCAACATTCATATATAAAGAGTTAAAACTGATTTACTAATTACCAATTAGTTTTTATTTAGAAACCCAGAATTAACCCAAATTTAATATAGTTATCAGAGTCCAAAGTTCAAGAATCTGGTGGACCTAAAAAAGTGGATACGAACATGCTTCTTTTTATCCGAGTAATAGGGCCCGTGAAGAGCTTATTATTGGTCCTAATGAGATCGATTCGAGATGGAATTAGCATCTCGAAAAGGTGTGTATGTGGTAATTAATTTGAAAGGGAGATTGTTGGGATACAAATTAAATCTCACATCGGAAGTTGGAAAAAAACCAACATTAATATATAAAGGGTTATAACCAATGCACTAATTAGTAATTAATTTTTAGTTGAAAACTTAAAATTAACTTAAATTCAACAACACATATATTTCGTGAGTCTAAAATCAACATATGGGAGTCAAAATAAAACACAAGAAATAAGACTAAAAACAGACCATCACCATCTAAGGAACCAAAGACCCTCAATCGTTCACAAAACCAACAAGGCTGATGACCAAAGTTAAAAAAAAAAAAAAAACTTAGAAGAATAACGATCTAAACAGATAATAAGAACATGGGACAAACCAAACCTCTTGCTTAACCCTCTTCCTAGATAAAATGGAATAATCTGGTGAAGCCACAAGTTCAATCCAGCAGACCAACAACTTCTACAAGAATAATCACTTCAAAGAACTCAACCTTTGGAGGAGATAAACACAACAATAGAACCGCACAGTCAAACCCACTACCCGCCGACGTAGATAAGAACACAAGGGTTAACTGCAGAAGAAACAAACCGGCAGGACACCAACGGAAAGGAGAAGGAAGGTAAAGAGAGCTTTCTAGAAGACAAACATCCGTTCCATTAGACACTACCTTTTTATGATTTTAAATCGAGGGAATTTCAAAAATATAATCTTTGTACTATCACTTTTTAAAAATATTACTAAAGCCTGTTTCTAATCTTTAGCATATTAACTCGATTCTCACATATGCTCTGCCAAATTATTTTTTTTACAAAATTTTAAATTAATTGAAATGAAAATATTTATTTTAACTTTTTAAGTTTTTTCTTTTTTATTTAGCTTTTCGATTATATCTATATATATATATATGTATATAAGCTCTATATGTTAATAATTTTATTTTTAATAAAGATCTGCTATGTATTTGGTTAACTTTTACCTGCCCTAAAATAATAAAAAATGATATTTTTATTTTGTTTTTCATTTTAATGTTTTTTTATTTTGTAAGAATTTAAAATTAAAATGTTTAGGCAGTTGATTAGTTGTCTATGCGGGTCCAACCGAAACAAATTTTACTAATTTGGTATAAAAATTGGTCAGGCAGTCCAAAATCAATTAAAATCAGCCAACTCAATTAATTTTAGTTTAATATTTGATTTAAAATTTTAATTATTTATGGTTAAGTGGTATTATACCACGTTGGTTTTAGGGGGGTTTTTTTTCACATTTCAAGTTTGATTGTTTATGTTTAAAGAGTGGTTATAGATTTTTCACAAACTCTTTAACAAAGAAACCTTTGATGGTGGTTGTGTTTAATTTTTGTTAATAAAACTATTTAATGTTTGATCTTCTTGATCTTTTGTTATTAAGACTATTTGACCTTTTGTCACTAAGACCATTGATCTTCAATTAAACAGTTTTAATTAAGAAAACAACATTAATCCAACAACATTTAATATGTTTTTGTTTTGTTTCCCTTTCTTTATCTGCTTTACGATCATATACACATTCTCTTATTAACTTTAATATTGCTTAAAAAACATTATGTCTACGACCATTAATAAGTATATCATCATTTCAAAATAAAGTAACCTACCAAAAAATCGTTCATTACTTTCAAATTTATCTATGACACAATATGGCTGCTATTAAGTCTATCGTCATATTATAATAAACATACCATTACATTCAATTAAATATTTCAACAAATACATCAAGATCTACAAAACCTGTCGAAGAAGATGAACATGTACTTCTCAAAACTACCGAAACCAATGGTACTAAGTAATTTAAACCGCAAAGAAGTTTTCTCCGCCAATGGAATATACAAAATCCATAAAAAAAAAGTTGAACATTTATTCCTTGGAACCGACAAAATAAAAAATAAAAAATCTATCATCATGTCTACGACCATCAATAAATATAACATCATTTCAAAATAAATTCACCATCACGTAACAAATAAATCTGTCGTCACTTTTAAATTTATCTGCGATACAAAACGACCACCATTTAGTCTATAGTCATATCAAAATAAATTTATAATCACTATCAATTAGATCTCCTAACAAATAAATCAAGATCTACAAAACCTGTCAGAGAAAATGAACAGGTACACCTCAAAACTGCCAAAATCATTGGTAATACGTAATTTAAACCGTAAGGAAGTTTTTATCCGCCGTTGGAATCTATAAACCTCGTTGGAGAAGATGAAAATTTACTCCCTACAACTAAAAAAAAAAAATCTACTATCACGTCTAAGACTATCAATAAGTCTACTTATCATCATTTCAAAATAAATTTACCATCATGTACCAAATAAATTTGACATCACTTTCAAATTTATCTACGACATAATACGACCACCATTAAACCTATCACTATATACCATCACTTTCAGTTAGATCCTATAAAAAATAAATCAAGATCTACAAAACCCGTCGGAGAAGATGAACAATAACACCTCGAAATCACCAAAATCGATTGTACTAGGTAGTTTAAACCGTAAAAAGTGTTCTCTGCCGTTGAAATCTACAAAACCCGTTAAAGAAGATGAACAATTATCCCTAAAACCGACCAAAAAAAAAACTACCATCACGTTTACGACCATCAATAAATCTATCAGCATTACATAATAAATTTACCATCACGTAACAAATAAACATGTCATCACTTTTAAATTTATCTACGATACAATACAACCACCATTAAATTTATCTGTCATATCAGAATAAATCTGCTATCACAAACAATTAAATCTTCTCGCAAATAAATTAAGATCTATAAAACTCGTCGGAGAAGACAAAAATTTACTCCTCCAAACAACCCAAATGAAAAACCATTTTGAAAACCAAATATACTTACTGCCGTCGTATCCGTAAACAAACTAGCAAAACCCACGTTGTCGCCGTAGAAATCTGCAAAACCAATGTCGGATAAAATGAAAAGTTACTTCTCGCTATCATTAAAAAATGAAAAACAATTTTGAAAACCAGATCTACCTACCATCAATGTCACTGTTAACAAACCAACCAACCTTTTCACTGTGATGAAATCTTCAAAACTCATGTCGGAGATGAACCGTTATTTCCATATTTCTCAAAATTGAAGTTCAAAGATTCTAAAAAAAAAAGAGAACTCGGCGGAGGGAGAAAACTCACCCTTTCACGGCCTGAGAAAAAACTTGCCGTAAATTACTTTAGAAAGCCGCCGTCAAGAGTTTTTGTTAGGGTTTTGACAAAATGAAAAAAAAATTATTTTTGGAAAGTTTTATTTTATAATACTTTATTTTATTTTATTGCACAATGGTATATTATAATATAAACAAAAATCAAAAAATTTTATGACTTTTTAAACACCAATTTACAATCTCAAAAATATAAAGAGAAAGACTCTTTTAGTAATACACATTGGAACTTTTCAAAACTATTATAGTAATTCTTCTTCTTATAATTGCTTTTTTTGACTTTATTATTAGATGTATGTATATCATGTGCATTGGGGCTTTCTCACTACAATTTCTCAACTTAAAAATAATTATTAAAAAATGTATAATAGTATTTAATTATGCAAGTCTCTAAAAAAAAGTAGAGAGATTGTAAATGAGAAACAATGAAAATATCTTTACTTTTTTTTAGAGACTCATAATTAAATATTAATCTTTTTATATTATTATTTCTTTTAAAAATGAAAAACTCTTGTGAAAGACTATACAATGCATATGATCCTTTAAATGCTATGTCGTTATCCTTTATCTCACAGAAATTTTATATTCATACAAATGGTGTTTTTCAAGTGAAGCAAGCTCGTAGTTCAGGATTGGAGATTAGCTTATTCGTACAAGGCCAATCATAAAAATACTTATTATAAGGTAACGGCATTTTCATTGTACTTTATCAACGCTGATCCCATATGGCTACTTTCTTTGAGTAGAGTGGCGGATCATAAACCAAGGTAGCCTTTTTGTTTCATCATTAGCACTGGGTTTAGTCGGAGGCTTTGTTTCATCCTTGCTACCTAGTTTAGCTGGAGGTTTCATTTCATTGGAGGTGCTATGTATAATTATAGATTTTGTTATATCATTTACATATGGGTTAGTCAAAGCTTTCTCTGTACCATCTGGTTTTGGTGCCAATTTTGGAGGATCTTTATTAGTTAGTGGTGTTCCATAATTATCATAGCCACCAGGTTTAGTTAAAGGTATCACTTCATCTGATCCACTAGGCTTTGGTTTGTCATTTCCACCAAGTTCACTCGAGAGTTTTTCTTTGTCATCTGGCTTTGAGGCTGGCTTTGAAATATCTATATTGGCTGGTGGCGTTCCAGAAGTACCAAAGTGACCAGGTTTAGTTGGAGGTTTCACTTCATTTGAGCCTCCATGTATAGTTGAAGATTTTGTTTTGTCATTGTCATCAAGGTTAGTCAACGATTTATCTTTATCATCTGATTTTGTTCCAGAATTATCATAGCCATGGGGTTTAGTGAGAGGTTTCAATTCATCAGACATGCCTAGCTTTGTTTCATCATTGCCACTAAGTTCAGTCGAGAGTCTTTCTTTTTCATATTGCTTTGAAGCAGGCTTTGGAAGATCTATACTGACTGCTGGGGTTTTAGATGTACCAAATCCACCAGGCTTAGTTAAAGGTTGTACTTCATCAGAACCTTCAGGTTTAGTTAAAGATTTTGTTTCATCAATTCCACCAGGTTTAGTCAAAGGCTTTGCTTTATCATCTAGATTTGATGCCGGTTCTGAAGAAATTCTAATGGCTGGTGATTTTCCAGAATTACCAAAGTCAGCAAATGTAGTTGGAGGTTTCATTTCAAAAGATGTGATATGTTTAGTTGGAGATATTGTTTTGTCATTCCCATCGGATTTAGTTGAAAGTTTTTCTTTGACATCTGGTTTTACAGAATCAATATTCACCAATGGCGTCCCTAAATTACCATAGTACTCAGGTTTAGTTGGAGGTTTCACTTCATCAAGGCCGCCAGGATTTATTTCATCATTGCTACCATGTTTAGTCAAAGATGGCATAAAGTCTGGAGGTGGTGGTCCATATGAGCTACATGGTGGCATAGAATTAGCTGGTGTTCCACTCGACTGCCAGCTCCCCGGACTTGGTGGCCAGCTCCTGGGGGTTGGTGGACGTGGTGGCCAGCTCCCCAGAGGTGGTAGACTTGGTGGCCAGTTCTCTGGGGGTGGTGGACATGGTGGCCAGCTCCTCGGGGGCGGTGGAATTTGTGGCCAGCTCCCCAGGTCCGAGGATAATGGAACTAGTGGCCAGTTCCCTGAGATTGGTGGACCTGGTAGCCAGCTCCTCGAGATTGGTAGACCTGGTGGCCAGCTCCCCAGGGTTGGTGGACTTTGTGGCCAACTCTCTGGAGATGGTGGATTTGTCAGCCAGTTTTCTGGAGATGGTGGATTTGGCAGCCAGCTCCCCATGGGTGGTGGACCTGATGGCCAGCTCTTTGAGAGTGGTGGCCAGTTTCCTGGAAGTGATGGACTTGGTGGCCAGCTTCTTAGAGGTGGTGGACTTGGCGGCCAGCTCCCTATGGGTGGTGGATATGGTGGCCAGCTCTCTGAGGATGGTGAACATGGTGGCCAAGGTGGTGGATCTGAGGGCCAGCGGCCAGGGGGTGGTGGACAAGGCAGCTTACATCCCTGTGGCAATCCCCATTCTGGTGGCAGTGGCCTGGATCTTGGTGGTCCTAACGACAAAAAATGTTGCCGACGAGACATGATGATTTGTGTTATTTGTTTTTATTCTTTTATTTATACTATAAAGCCTTTGTGTTGTTTAAGTAGAAATTGAAAATAATGTGTTGCTCGAACATGGACACATTTTAATATAAATAGAAAAATCATAACGTGTGCATTGGGTTTGTTAGGTACTTTGGGGCGAGTTAAAGTTAGGTTATTCGAGGGAATAATAGCTACAAACGTGAGCAATGAGGTATGTGATTTTGTTTATACAAGTTTGGAATGTTTTGTTGTATGGGGAATAAGATTCTAGCGTGCGAAACACTTTAAAGTTTTAAAGGTTTGAATTAGTCTTGCATTTTACATGTAAAAGATGCAAACAATTCATTGCAAGCTCTAGTACTTTATTCTACGATTAACTTGCACATAGTTGTTGTTGTTTTTTTTTTAATCTTTCTATATATAGACAACAACATTCGGAAACAGTTTAACTACAACAAAAAAATTGTGGTTTTGCATAGTTGCAAATTTAGGGACAATTAATGACAAATCTGTAAAGTTCATTGTTAACTTGTCGGATATAAAATCCATCTTAATTTTTGCGTTAATTTACAGGGAACGAGCAACAAATATGAATTTATATAAAAACAAAGACTTGTCGCAATTTTTTTTAACCAAAAAAAGAAAAATATTAGAACAATTCTCTTAGATATCACAAAAGCATTTTTTTACTCAAAATAAAATAGTACACAAAGGTAAAAATTATAAAAATAGCGAACAGAAAAAAAAAATACTAGATTACCTTTCATAAAAAATACTAGATTATCTTTCATTTTTTCAAATTTGTTCTTTCCCAATTTGTTTTTTCAAAAAAATGTTAAACGTACTTTTACCACAATAATTACTCATGGCGTGAAATATGGCACCCCCAAAAGAACTGTCTCATATTACAACTACGTAACTAGCATCCTAGTTTGGTGGACGCATCTAACATATGGAACCTCTTCTCTAGGCAGGTATGCACGGTGGAACCCTAACAAGGTAAGTCTCTACAAATACCGTGCTCACGAGCAAAGTAAGAGAGCTCCAACCCAACCATGAAAACATTTTTTTATAAACTTGCAGAAGAAGGTTATCTCAGCCACCAGGCGAGATGACCAAACTAAACCCCCACTCACCATTCGTTAAACCTACTATCGGTGATATGATATGCTGATTTAGGCATCGAAAAATCTTCGGATGGAAAATCCTTTTCTTTCCCATCCGGCCTGCCTTTAGAGATGTTTTCCTGTGTTCCTTTATAGTATGGAAGGTGACAAATAGATTTAAGCTAATCACAGGTATGAACGTTTTTATACTACACACCTCCAGAAGGATGTACTATATAACTGCTCTATAATACCCTTTCATGTTATTTGGCATTTACACAGGGTTATCATGTGCTGTATCATTGGTATTGCTGGAACTCCATGCAATTAGGCAACTCGGTATGTGTCAGTACCTGACAGATGACGTCCTATGCAACGCTATGAGGAACTATGCAATTGATGGATTTACCCAGTTTGGCTGATCATTGTCCGCTACTCCGCTCCATTATATCTTTTGTAGCCATTATGGTGCTATTTTGTGTTTGGGTTTCGCCGGTTGTTGTGCTCCGTTATTGTTGTCCTTGCTAATAATTTTCTCCATTTCCAACTGTGCTGGATTACATACTGTGTGTTGATGTTTGGTCAATTTTGAACATTGTAGTAAATAGCTAATTTCTAAGTACCTAAGTTGTATGCAATGTAGAAGTTCATTTTCAGTACTATGGTATAACTTCTGTATTGTCTAGCTGCTGTATAGAATAGTAAACTCTGCAGACATTGTATTTCATATGGATGAAGTAGTATTTATGGATGCGATTTATTTAGGCTTCCATTGCTAACCAATGGAATAACTTAATTTCCACCAATCCACAATTCCAAAAATATACCAATGGAAGCCTTAGTTTACTTAACAAATCCATTTGAAAGCGTTTGTTCTATTTGTAATTGTTTTATATATAACTAGTATTATGCTTTATGCTATACTGGGGATTTTATTTATTTTAATATAAAATTTTGATTAAAATGTAAATAATAATTATTTTCCAAGTAAAAAATATTTTGTCAAGTATGATTACACAGTTAAAGATATTTTAAGAATAAAAAATAATATTAACAGGAGTAAGAGAGATAGAAAGCGTGGGATACAAAAAAATGAAATATTTTTTTTTAATTGCTTTTGTTCCTAAAAATAAGTAAAAAAAAATATATATATATAAAAGAATTTTTTTAAAAGAACACTTATCAAACACAAAATTATCAAGTGACTTCTGTTTTATAATATAAAAGATATAGTCTACACATGCTTTAGTTTATTTAACGAATTTATTTGGAGGCGTCTATTATATTTTACGTATTCTATATATAATATAGTCTACTCATACCTTTCTTTTTGCATTTAGATAGAATATACAGCTATTAATAGAATGTTGAAGTAAAATCGACCATAGTCATATTCTAATCTATATGATTTGTTTGTGGAAGAATATATATTGATAATTTATATTGTGTTGATCTAACATATTTTAAAGGACTAACATATATTGATATAGTGAATTTTTGTTTTAATATTTTGTTATCAAATTTTTAAATTTTATATTATTATAGTTTCATTTTAAAGTTAAATATCATGATAAATTTACTTAACTTGTTTTGTATTAGTTATATTTATTTTTTTTATAATCAAAACATATTAACTAATTAGCTTATCTATCTTGCAATTGCAATTGTTTAAATATTTTATATATTTTCATGGAAGAACAAAAACTGTAAAAATATGTAATTTTAATATTTTTATTTTATAAATTAAAAAATATATCGTTCTAATTTTTTTTTAAATTAAAATTTTACTTTTTCTAAATTATAAATTTATGAATCTTAATTTTGAATTTTTATGTGGATGTTTTTATTATTATTAGTTGAAATATGTTCAATAATATATTTATTTATGTTTTTGTGTGTGTATGTTTACCTAAATTTGAGTTTATGATTTATAATAAATTCTTTTAATTACATTTACAATTTTATTTAATAGTTTAGTATATAAGATTTTTAAATTTAAATAGGAAAATGAGATCTATTATTTTTAGATTTTTTGGATATATATTCAATAATTATATTGTTTAAAAACATGTTTAGTAGAGATAATATTTGTTTCATAATTACCTTTAATGAAAGTTAGGCTTCAATTTGACCATCTTGTAGGAAAATAAGTATGGATAATTTATTATTCCTCAAAATTTATACTAATATAGAGAAAAAGTCTGTCAAATTTTTTAAGGATGGGTCCCATACCACTTTTCATTTTACTCATCTTTTTATGAATTAATGAAGAAATATTTTCCTCCTCAAAATATGATGAGAAAAAAATTCATATTTTTCTCTTTTTCAATTCCTCAAATGAAATTTTGTTCAATTTTTTTTTTTTATTCCTGGATAGGTTATCAATTAAAGCCTTAATCAAATTATTAATATTCAATGATATTTTATGTAATATAACATATGAGTAAATATTGATTATATATAATGATAATGTTTGCATATAATAAATTACTTGTGGAAGAGTCATAATATAACTCTAAATTAATAGATTACATACTAAATAATAATGTTATTATATAGCTTATGTGGCGACGCTCATTAACCCAATTTTTTTTTTATTATTATTTCCCAACTAATTTATTCAGCATATAGGTTCATTAGTACATCAGACCATAAAGATGAGGACAAGATCGCATGGACATCAATACTCCCTTCTTCAACTCCGCGAAACATTACAAGCAAACCACCAATACCGTTACCCGGTCCAGCTCGAGTTGCAATCGGTTTTCCCCAACCGAAATCATGATCGTACACTTCAAACCTTGGAGAGCTTGCTACAATCAAAGAATGATCAGCCATTCTACTTCCAACTCCTATCTTTGGGATTTTCACATTTGTTACCCAATTATCAGCAAAGGTTTTGTAACTTTCATTCGTTTTTGACCTCACAGTATCGCTTATTTGCAAAGCAGTCCATCCTATCCCATGATCCAACAGATCTCCCACGGTGGCTGTAGCACTGGCAAGGTCGGTCACATTCCCGAAACACTCATTCTTAAGAGGAGGGATTAGTCTCCGCCTCATATCCGCCGCTACTTTGCATTGCGTCCTTTCTCCTCTGCTTAGACCGCTGTGTCTCATGATAGATAGCCATAGATATGCTACAACAGCTTGAAGAGATGAGACTTTGGGATCGACGGAGCCAATTTCTTCGTTGGCTTTGGCTTTGAGATACGAAATTTTCTTCTTTGTGAAGTGAAATACTCTCTCTTTAGTTGAAGCCTCACAATTTTTTGGTGTCACAATCTCTGAAACTGGAATATGTATAGGATAATCAATATTTTCGAGGAACCAATCTTTGAGAACAAGAGGCTTACAATTATAACCCAAACCGGTCAGGCAAATCTTGGACCAATGGTGGAAGAAATTCCAGAAGGAAGAGCCATCAGCTACCATGTGATTGTAACCATAACTGATGAAAACTCCATCTTTCATCTCGGTGACTTGCAACGCAAGCAAGGGCTCCAAAATTAAAGCGTCATGGCTTTCAACGTCATTTGCAGGGAAGAAAAGCCCTATGAAGTAAGGAACAGAACCATGAGGCTGAAGGAGGTCGTTCACGGAGACAGATTCAGCTTTGGCGTGAACGAATTTGGCACCTGAGCCATCGCAGTCGATGTAAAACGACACCGTATTGTCTTCATGATTGTTTACTTTGACAAGACGACCAGCAAACGGGAAATAGATCTCTAAGGCAATCGAAAGAGCGGCCTTTAATCGAGGGATGATATGGGTTTCCGGGTCAGGTTTGGGGAAGAGAAGACCTCTTTGAGGATAAGCAAGATAAAGAAGGTCAAGATCATGTGGAGTTAGATGGATCTTTGCTCGACCCGATTGGTCTATGTGTTTGGGTCGAACAATAGTCGAAGATATCACGGTCACTTCTACCATTTTGAGTATGTAGAGAAGATATCAAGTACCACTTCTAATATAGAGACGACTCATAAAAGAATACTCAAAGCCATATCTTTCAAGAGCTTGAGGCTCAACTTTTTTACGAGGAATTATCTATATAATAATTTTTCCATAGTATATGGACAATATTAGGCAAGTTGCACATTTTCTTGACAACATGCGCATGATGTGAACATTTCTGGTATGATATAATTTTTTTGTTTTAATTTTAATTTTACATAGTACACTGGACAGATAGATTTGTTATTTTGTACCTTGGACGGATTACATAAATTAGAATATATCTAAATATGTGAATAATGTGAAGAATTCTTTCCAAACGCATCCTATGTACTGTACAATGATAGATATTGAGATTAGGAAAATATATACTATAAATTCACGAACATTCTTAGATAATGGAATTATTAGTTTTGTCGCCAATAAAATTAGTTATGTGTTAACTCCAGTCACTTAATTTCTAATAATCATTCGGTAGATAATAAAGTAAGCTTTTCTTTTCAAGATAAGCTTTGAGAAAATGTCATATATCCTGTAAAGTTTCACATATTTTTCTATTTTCTCTCTCTATTTTATTGTTTCTAATTTTATAATTTTTAATTTATAGTACTTTATTCAAATGCAACACATACTGAATTTATCTATGTCATGATTTTGTAATAAAAACTATCAAGATGAGTTTGTTTCTTTTTCTTATTTTAAAAATTATGAAAATTATTAATATTATTTGTAATGCTTTTATTTAATTTTCAACATATTGAATAGAAAAATAAAGTCAAAGACAAACATAAATTTATCACTTTAAATTGATAAATCTGATTTTTTTTAAGTAACCAAATATTATATCTTAAAAATGTTAAATAACTAAATGAAATGACTTAAACGTCTAAATCATTATAATAAATTTTCAATTAAAATATTTAAACATGATTATATAGTTAAATTTATAGCCAAGACATGATATATATCATACATTTAAGTTTATAAAAAACTATATATACCTGAAAAAAAATATATATATTAGCATTCACTTTCAAATATTACAATCAACCTAATTCACATATTACAATCATATCTAAAAAAAAATTATTTTTAATCATGAATTTCACGATCAATATATCATACATTAGTTATATTTCAACATAAAGTATATTTGTCATAGAGGATAACTGATCTGATCTTTTAAACAATTTTAATTTAAGTGGATAAAAAAATTTTTTATAAAAAATCCCAAAATGAAAAATTTTAAATATATTTAAAGCTGAAAAATGCCATATATTAAATTACATAAAAAATTAGATCGATGCAACTCATGGGATTATTACTACATTACATGATAATTTAAGGATACGTACGTCACATGTTTTGATCCATCAAATACCATACATGTACTGTCAAGTTCTTTCTTTTTTCTTCTTATTATTACTGCATAATTTTAATTGCACACCCATAAACAATCAGTGATTAAGGGCTTGACTGGTTTAACCGCAGTGGCTGCGATTGCGGTTGCGGGAGTTACCGGAAACGGACGGTTGCGGTTTTAAGCGTTATTAAGCGATTCATACGACTGGTACTGCGGTTAAAAACTGATGCGTTTGCGGGAGAATTATGACTGGTTGACTAGCGGATGCAACATCGGTTAAAAAAAAAATTAACAATATAAACATATTATATACTATATAAAATATCAAAAATGTATATTATTATAATAAAATTAGTTATTAAAAGAATTTAATTTAAAAATTTAATTAATATAAAATTATGATAAGTGTTTAGTGAATAATTAATAGAAAATNTTAAAATTTTATTAATATAAAATTATGATAAGTGTTTAGTGAATAATTAATAGAAAATATCAAATTTATTCATATATTTCATAATTTTAATATTTAATTTTAAAAATTTTAATTTACTAAATTTTTTTTATTAATTGACTTATTCTATATATATTTTATATTATTTTAAATCAATTTTTATTATTTTTAAAATTAATTTTTAATTTTTTTTTATTTTTTTTATTACCAATCCGCGATAGCAAATACTAGCGGAAATCAGTTTTTGAATTTGAGCGATTTGGAGCGATACAAAGCGGTAAAATGCGTTTTCTCTGATTGTTGTTAAATGCTGATAACCGCTATCATCCGCAAAAGCTGCGTTTGCGGATGGTACCGGATGAACCAATCAAGCTCTAATTAATGACGCCCAATGATAGTCATAAGTTTCTTTGATTCATATTCTTATTATCACAAAGAAATTCTTTAGGTTATATGGTTCAGCTCTAAAAACAAGCCCAAAGAAACGAACATATTAATGATATATAACATATTGAACATTATATTATTTTTACGGCACAATTGATAATACACAAAGTTTAGTAATTCAAATTATTTTAAACAATTATAGTTTT
The DNA here is from genome assembly GCA_900406495.1 of Sisymbrium altissimum. NCBI lineage: Eukaryota > Viridiplantae > Streptophyta > Magnoliopsida > Brassicales > Brassicaceae > Sisymbrium > Sisymbrium altissimum. The sequence continues at coordinate 36,417 of OVBI01000578.1, read as the reverse complement.
TCTGCTTTTTTTTTTTCCTTTTTTCTGCGTAAGGTACTTAATTTGGTGAATAGTGTTAGATGACTCTTTAAGTTTCAACTTTTTCAACTAAGTATCTCTTGCTGAGTGGCTTCCATCAGAATCATGTTCACTGCAGAATCCAAGCACCAGAAGTATAGACATCAAAAGTTCAGTGACAACAATTATTCTATAGTCCAAAAGTTATTAGCTCGGTTTGGCATGCATTAAACAAACCAATAGTATTAAGTATCAAGTATCAAGTATCAACTAACAACTGAAACTCCTCAAGGAGCAAACTACTGCAAAATGGCTAATGGATACGCTTGGATACAACTTTATATCTCTTCCCACTCTCTATATCTCCCTATATTACGCATCAGCCACTAGTTTCTAGATATCATCTTAGTGTGTCTCAACCTATAATGTTTTTAGATATAATCTCGCTCAATATATTACTAGCTGGTGTGAGATTAGAAGTTCGAGAAAAGTACCTGGAGATAGAGTTGAGGTCAAAACCTTTATGAATGATAAAGGGCTTGGCTATAAGATTCTCCTGCATTTGGTGGAATGCAAGAACGAACAAGACAGCTAGCTTAGTATCGCATCAAACTGTTTGGTTTCAGGTAATAACAATTAAAAGGTAAATTGAGTTACCTGCTCAATCTGGTTTAAATCGATTGGAACGTTCATGTCGGGCAAAATCATTTCAGCACGAGACAACACTTTCTCAGGCTCTGCATGTTCTAGCACACCCTGAATTTATAGAACAATTTAGCATACAAATTATCGTCGGATGTAAATAATATAATTTCTATAACATTATTTAGGAAGTCAGTTTGTTATATGTCAAAGTTAATAATAAAGATATCTTTAGTGAATTGAAAACTTTTTTTTTATTGTCATTATTAATACTTTTTCTCATGAAAATATTTTTTATTTTTAAATGACAAAATATCATAATATACTTTTTTTTTTGGCAACAATAGATCATAATATACTATTTCCTCTTTATTTATTTAATTAACGTTTTTAAATATTCACACAAATTTTAAAAATTTCTTTTACTACCTATTATAACTTTTATTATTATTTAATATTTAACATCAGTACAAAAGTCACATTTGACTATTTCAATAGTAGAAGAGTATAAAAATTCATTTCATAGTAATAACTAACTAGATATATGAGAACCACAATTAATTTGGCATAAAAAAAAAAAAAACCTAAAACATCATGTATATGGGAATGGAGGAAGTAATATCTAAGTTTCATTTTTCAAAATTTTCTTCTTTTATTTCTTAATATTTATATTTCAGTTTATCTAATCATTAGTGTTTAGATAACTTTTAATAGTTTTAACCAAAATAAACAGGGTAAACCAATGTGTATATATATATATATATATATATAATATTTTTAGTTATATAACATTTATATTTAAGATAAGTATAGCCATAAATAAATTTAAAATATAATAATTAATTTTATATATACTAAAGTTACTTTTTATTAAAACTTGGTTCAGTCCTTTTGGTTTTTTATCAACCATACCCATTTTGGACTGAAACCCAACTTAAACCCATAAAACCGATAAAAATGTGGATATTTTAAAATATTTATAAAAATTCAAAATTTTTTACTATGCTTTTTTTATAAGATTGGGAATGTATCTACACCGAAGCCCAACTAATGCTCCCAGAAAAGATGCAACCTATAAATATACTCTTTCTCCGGGTTTGCAAATAGACCTAAAGGATGGGCATATATCCGTATGGTCAAATAGAAAAATGTTTAGTAATTTGCATTTGAGAGGAATTGATCTCTGTCATAGGTAAGACGATTCCTCCCCAAATAGAAACCAATAAACCACCACTACTTGGTTAAATTTCTTGCTACATAAAAATTAAGATGTCTATATGTGATCATCTGTTATTGAAATTACAGCAAAAGAACTCAGATCGGTTCTATTTCTATCCTAGATCGACAAAATAAATCCTAACAAACATTAATCCACCATAAATAAATGAAATAATAGTTAAATTTGACCAAATTCAAATTGAATAAATTAAAAATTTTGTTAAATCAAACTGACAAAATAACAAATTACAAATAATTTATGATGATATAAAAGCATTTCCATCGGTCGCCTCTACTACAGTATCTAACTATTAAAATATTGAAAGAAAGGTAAAACTGAGAGAGAAACCAGAAATGTATGTTGGTGAAGAACTTTAACAAACGGTTTCTGAACGTTTAAAGACAATTGTTATTTAGTTAGTGGTTTAAATTTTAAAAGAGAATTAAAAATTTAATTTTAAAATAAATAAAATAAAAATATTAATATTTGTTATTAGATACCCATTATCACCTTCTCTCCGATGGAGATGACCTAATTGCTAAAATCAAAACTGAGAAAACCGAAAACTATAAACAAATTTTTAATTCCAACTAAACTAATATCAAATTTCAAAATTATATATATAGGAAACAACCTAGTATTCAGTGAAACATGGACACTATATGCGTTGAAAAAACTGTGAAGAATTTTAACCTGATGGATGTCACAGTGCGGTCCAAAAGGAACAAGATTGATCAGGAAACCATAAGTTTTTGAATTCTTTATAGCCTGAAAGACATCACAACGCCGTATGGTCTGGCGAGTACATGATTGAGTATGCATCCAAGCTCGTAATGTTAGCTCTAGAATGAAGTATTCACATGCTTTTGAAAACAAAGCAGGAGTGTCCCAGCTGATCATCTGCAAAATTACAGTTATTACATACATTGAAATTTTTTTAATACCAACTCTTTTTGTTATCATACCCTGACTTGAGGATCAGATTTCAAAATCTTTCTGACCCTAGTTAGCGGCAAATGATTTTGGCGGTTGAATCCTGCGAGTCACCAAAACAAGTTAAAAAAAGTCTGTAGCTAAAAAAAACATTTTAATTTCAAATGATGGTGTTCATGAGTATCGGTCACCTGTGAAGTTTCGTAGCTGATCCCATTGATTATCCCAAAATACTTTCAGAACAGCTTCCAATGAAGAAACCGCCTCTATCTGTCCATTTCAAAAGTTGTCACGAGTTCAAACCAAGAGTTTAAAGACACGAGACAACAGAAGACTTCAAGCAAACAACAGAGACAGAACATAATGATTTTACATTGGTCGTTGCTGGATGATCAGGCATTGGCATCACGTTATGTGAATGCAGTGCAATAGGTTCCATCCTGATGCGAGATGATTTGACAGGTGCATTTGGGAATAGAGATGAGCTAGCAACTATTGGCCTTTTCATATTATATTTAACAACAGACGATGAGAAACTGGCGTAGGTGTAGAGGATGAATAGACCAGGGGTTTATATACCGAGCTAGAATCATAACGTAACGATTATCATTTAAGACACTACCAATGATAAAGAGATTCCTTTTAAAGATGAAGAACACCCTTTTTGGCAGAAAGATGAAAACATTAAATGCTGAAACTTTTAACAAGGATTTACCTCGTTGAGTTCGCAACGATTACACGTAGCAAACTATAAGAGTTTTAACTTGTTTCGGTATAATTTTAAGTTTTTTTATAAATAAAGATCCACATAAAAGGGAAGAAGATAAACATACTAAGTGATAGAGATTCACAATACTATTGAAACAATTAGAATGTCAGACTGATAACATATTTTAAAATAGTCGAAAAACTAAATTTACGATCACGAAGATGAAGTAAGGATGAAACTACTCGATTTCGTATGCTTAATTTGTTTGGTGTCTAATTAGAAGAAAACAAATATCTATATTTACAGGAGAAATAAAAATCAAGAAACTCAAATGCCGTTGCTACAAATAAAGTTAATTTTCAAATGCAATTACTACAAATGAAATTACTAGAGAAATTAAACTTGAATACCTTATTTGGACATTCATTTGAAGTAACTTACTCGAATATTCATTGCAAAGCATTCATTGAATTTAGAACAGCCTTCTATTTTTATGTATCTTCTTCATTTTTTCTCATGTTTTCAGTTTTGACTAATATAAGTCTACTCCATGTAACATATGATCATGCACAACAATGAACAAGAATATCACTTCATGGTTTGAGACTTCTTAGGCATTTCTACAATACTCATCGTTCTCAAAACTGAACATGATTCTTTTTCTTTTGTTTACCTTTTCCGACTAAAAAGCTTGACCAATGTCGGAACTTTCTTCTTCTTCTTGATTACAAAGAAAGTAGGAGTCCCTGCAGATGAGTATCTTCTTGACTTCCCTCGTTGTACCGGCGTTGATTTTCCAACCGGTTTAGGAGAACGATAGCTTGCGGCTTCTGAGTTCCGCTTAAACTTCTGAATCTCTTCCTCGGCCAATCTCTTCTTCGAAAGCGACCTTTCTGTCCTAGACACGTCTCTCTCTTCTTCCACTCTCATCATTCCACTTTCTCTCATCAACGTCTCCTTCTTCATCAAAACCGCTTTCGTACTAGCCTTGAGTGCTTCAACCCACGCTTCTGCTGCTGCAACTTTCTTCTCTGCGGTTTCTTCTGCTTGAGAAGCATGTCTACTCAAATACTCATACTCAAACCTCGAGATAGTGATTGTTGAACAATGCTTAGACTCTGTCTCACGACTCTCCATTGTTTCTTCTATGAGAGATTCCAGCTTCTCAAGCACTAAAGCCTCTGCTTCCTTCGCTTTCGCAAGCTCGTCCAGCTTTGACATCAGTTCTCTTTCCTTTTCGTCTATCTCGATCTTTGTCTTCTGAGTTCCCGCCTTTGTAACCGTCTTCTCTTCTTTGAGACGACTCTCCTCCTTCTTTGCAGCTTCTTTGTTTTTCTTTAACTTCTCAAGAGAACCAGCTAGATTGTCAGCAAGAGAGCTAACTCTTTCTCTCGCGGATAATGCTAGCTCCATTTTCGATTTTGCCATAAGCATCTTTGAGTTGAGTTTCTTAATCTTAACATCATTTCTCCGTAAGAGTCTAACGAAGCGAGCTGTTTCTTGTTTGGCTTGGAGAATATCATTCCTCAATGCATCCATTACCGTCATGAGCCTAAAGAGTTCTGCGTTAACAGAAGCAAGCTCCTCCTTCTTCGCTTCAGTTGCTTCTGTTACTTCTTTCAAAACCGATAAATTACATTTTCCTCTTTCAAAAGAACGGTTTGATGATCTCGACATGCTCTTGTCTCTCCTATGAACTCTCCTCTCCATTCTCTTGACAAGGTTTAGCTGTGTTTGTAACATCTCAACATCCGAAGTCGTCTCAAACAACTCATTCTCAATACCTTTCGATCTCTCTGCTTCTTCCAGCATTTCCTTGATTCTCTTATTTTTTTCCACCAACAAATCCAAAACCTCTTTGCCTTCTCCTTCTCTTCGCCTTTCTATCTCTTTACATTCTGTTAAGGCATCCATCTTTCCCAATTCAACCAAAAACTGTTCCTCATTTGCAACCTCAATCTCCTTCTTAAGAAACTCGAACATTCTCAAATCCTCTTCCATTTTAAACCATATTTTCAGAACTTCCTTCTCTGCTGCATTCTTCTCTACCAGAACAGAATCTACATCTAGCTTCAGCCTACTCACTTCTTCTCTCACAGCCTCCAAATCTCTCATAACTTCCGTATACTCACCATTTTCTTCGATCTTTGTGTCTATCTTTAAAGCTTCCAAATCTTTTTTATGAAACTCTTTACTCCGATTCGATCTCTCTATCAGTAATGTGAGCTCCTTTACCAAATCCATTGCCTTGGACAGTTCCACTTTAGCTCTTTGTTTTGCAGACTCGGAATCTCTTCTACTCTCTTTGTAACAATTAAGCCTCCTTCTTGACATGTGCAGATCCTCCACAAGTGAAGAGCACTGTTTAAAGAAGAATCATGATTATCAAAACCTTCAGTCTATGTTATACACAATTTCAAGTAAAACAAAGTCTACTTTAAGTCTCACCTTAACGTTTGGTGAATCCAACTGATCAGAGCTGTTTGTGATAGAGTTTTGTCTGTACATGCTTGTGTCTGCTTTCACTGATCCGGTTTTTGTCTCGACGTCTGAATCTTTTGCCATTTCTATTTTTCTCTAGAGTTTCCACTGAAAGAATGAACTATTCCACAAGTGAAAAGAATTCTTAAAATGTAAACTGGAAATAAAATATTTTCTGAACATAAAACTAAAAACATTTTCGAAGAGTAAACAAATGTACCTGTGAAGTAGATTATAGATGAGGGGACAACTAGTGGTGTGAAGTAGAGAGTAGGAAACTATTGGCAGAGATGATGTTCTTGCTAGATTTTTCATCGTTATGATTCTTTGTTGGAGAAAATTTATGACGATTTGTTTCTTTGGGACACCAAATCTGAGGACGAGGACTGAACAAGTAGCAAAAATGGAGAGAATGAGAGAAAGTGAGTTTAAAATTTTGGTTATAATTAAAAACTGTCACAAAGCTTACAAGTAGTCTGGGTGGTGTAGTCGGTTATCACGCTAGTCTCACACACTAGAGGTCCCCGGTTCGAACCCGGGCTCAGACAATTTCTTCTTTTTGTTTTATAAGCTCATTAACGTAGCCAATACTGGGCCGAGTAAATTATTGGTTCAAATTATTATGTTTTTAATTAATAGTCTAATAGATGACCATGAACTTTCTTATTTACAAAAAAAAAAAAAAGAAATTGCATTTAACTGTGTAATTTCTTTAATTTATGATAAAGAATTGCTAAAAATAATATATAATTAAGTAGATGCATATGTTATAAAATACTATGTTTTTTTTTTTTGAACTAATTATAAAGTACTATGTTATTTAGACAAAACAGTGTTTCACTTAGTAAACAACATGTTATTTAAACCATTTAGATGGTTTGCATATGATTGTTAATATATAATTTGAGTGTTTTAGTGTAGTTTTAAAAGTAGTTTTTTTTTTTTTTTGAATTTTTACTCTTTTGAGTGTAAGCATGTAAAATCATCAAAATAATATAAAAGAAGTAGAAAACTAGGAGTACATTATCATCCATACACATATCCGACATCAACAAGTTTTCCAAAAACTTAAGATAGAAACATTTTTAAAATTAGACAGAACAGACATTTTCCCTCCACCGAGGTCTTTATTAAATAAGAAATTATTGAGATGGGATTCTCCAAGTTTAAAAAACCTATTATTAAAAAATAATATAAATATATACATATAAATTTACTTTATTTAAGAGTTCCAAATTTAAAACCCTAATAAAGATGTTCTTAGAACCTCTCATATGAGATACTGCATTAGCAAATGTCTTTTTATAAATGGTTCAGATTTTTTAAAACAAAAACAATCTTATTATATAATACAATTATATTAAAATACTAATATAAACCTTCGAAAAAAACTCAAAAAGGTTCTAAAACGATGACCATGTAGCGGATATAGGAACGAAATTAATTAGGGGCATACTCACTATTTTTTATTTTTGAGATGGAGAGTTTATATTAATACTAAGGAAAATAGAGAAATTAGACGGGTACGTGCCACCGTTCGTTACTCTCTGCATTAGCTATTGGCCATGCTCTAGTATTAAGGTATCTCCATCAGAAGAATGAGATAGAGTATTTAAATATCAAAGTACCAAACACTTGTGGTCGAGTGGTAAGGGGATGGGTCCGGGACGCTAACACGTTTCGGGTTCGATTTCCCCGCTGCGCGAAACTAAGTCACATTTGTTTGGACACCCACATGGATATGTGCCATTGCTTACGGCCCATTTGAAAAACTGGGAGAGGCGTCTATCTATGGGCTTTCCTTTCCCTAGGGGATTAGTCTGGGCCCTTCCATAGGCCTGGGATTTANAAAAAAAAAAAAAAAAAAAAAAAAAAAAAAAACATCAAAGTAATTAAAAATAAATAAATAAAATGATTTTAATTGAAAAACGAAAACAACCATATCTCAATCGACAGCTTCCCAGAACCTCTTTAGACCCAACATGCTAAGTTCTGATTGTATGAAAATTTATTTAATAAAAAAAATTCATTTTTTAAAAAAGGAATGTAGATAAATAATTAAGTTTCTTCCTTGCTTGCATGGAATCAGTTTATCGATTCTTCAATACAGCCATTAAATTACTTTGCCTTTTTGGTTAAAACAATCTCCTTCTTAAGAATTGCATATACAGACTTTAACAAAAGAGTAAGTATTACAGATTCGTCATTATATAATTATCTCCCGGAGAGTGGTTTTCCCACCGACATAGTTCCAAAGGAAGTCACCAACTTCTCTATGGCTTTTCGAGTAGCCTCTAGATTGTACCGCTGTGGAATCTAAACACAGTATATTCAATTTCTCTAAACCCTGTGATTTGGAGGTATGTGTTTGGGTAATTTCATAAATAGGATCAGTTCAAATACTTATTGGGTATTTAACTAATGAAGACTCAAAATTAGATGGATTTTTACATTTAACTTAAATTAAAATTTAACATTATATTTATTGTTAGATACCTAAAGGATATCAAACCAATATAGATGGTCTTAGTTTGGGTTTTTATGAATGGAGGTTACTCTTAAATCCAAATTTCTTGTTAGGAAAAAAATAAAATAAAAAATCATGTTTGGAAAAAAATAGTAGACTGCTACATCTGTTAAATAGAGTGTAGCTTTTTTCTAGTTTGTATAGTAAATTAACAACCCGTCCGAAACTTTGTGTTAGTGCACTGTAAGCACTTTTTGGTTTTTTCTGGATCATGAAATTCACGTTCTTCTGCATGATGGCCAAATGTAGAAGCCACATGCATGAGCGTTTCTTTAACGAGATAAGTCGAATAAATATTTGAATATTACGACCATATCTAAAACCTCCCCATCTATAAATACCAGTTTCTGTCATCTTGAACCTGAAATCCGAAAGATCTCAAATATAACTTAGCATTAAGTGAGAGAAAAGTTGCTGGTTTAGAGACATGAAGTTCACGACATTATTGTTCATCACATTCGTGATAGGTGTCATGTCGTTTCCAGTTCCTATCACAGCAACCACATTTGGAGGTTCTGGAGGAGAAGTGGCACAACAGTGTGTTGCGGCGGAGCTCATGCCATGCTTACCAGCATTGACCTCAGGGGGACAACCAACTGGAGATTGTTGCGGAAAACTGAATGAACAGAAGCAATGTTTGTGTGGTTACATCAAAAATCCATCTTATAGTACGTATGTTACCTCCCAAAATGCTCACAAAGTCTTTGCTGCTTGTAATGTTCCTTATCCTAGCTGTTGAAACCAAAGATGTTCCTAAAAATAAATAATGTTATTATAATAACAAATTCCATAACTAAAACATTATGTAACATCCACTGAGTAGTCGGTCATGATGGTGGTCTTGAGCTAATCACGTCCTGTTGAAGCTAATAAAAACTTTAAAAGCATCTGCTGGACGGTTTTCTTTCATTTTATTCATTGTGGGCTTGGCTTCATATCATTACGGACAGATTTGATATAACAAGAGATTTCTCTTTTTGGAAGGTTCGTATATTAACTCACCTTATAGTGTTCAGCTGAAAAGGTTCTAACGGATGAATAAGCTGTTGATAGATTCACCTAGTATAAAAGAAGAGTTAGAAGCTGATATGAAGGATCCAGATAAGGGATTATCAGAGACCATAGAATCTGATCAAAACATTGATCTTTTAAAATTTGAGAAATTTAAAGGATTTGATTGTCTTAAACGTAGGAAACAAAGTGTTAAGGAAGATTAAAAACTCTAGAACAGCAGCAACTATGTAGTCCACTTTGGACAGGCTGTACACGCAGGCTTCTTTACCTAAACACATCTACCTATAGCTTTAGTTTTATACTTTTAAGATGACGGACTCCAAGAATATAGATGAGAATATTGATAATTTCTTTAAGCTAGTAACAGATTTTTTTTTAAAAAAACTAGAAGTAGATGTGTCAGAATAAGTTTAAGCTATCATGTTGTTGAGCTTATAGTCTCACCAATATGATGAACTCAAGGAAACTTTCAAGTAGGGGAGAGACGCTCTCAGCCGAAATGAAGTAATATGAGCTGTGAAGTCTAAGGAGAGAGCTAGAGTTGACTGAAAGTGGGAGACTTTCAAGATCAAATATTGAAGGATTATACGATGAAGCAAGGGGGCAGAACGGATCATAGAGGGAACGGTAACAAAAATCATTGGAGAGGAAGATCAAAGAGAAAAAGAAGCAGATCTAAGTCAAAGCAAAGGTTCAATAAAAACAACAGAGGTTGTTTAATTTGTGGAGATGAAGGACACTGGAAAAGAGAGAATGCCCTGAAAGAAAGAAACATGGAGATTCTGTAAATATTGCAACAAAGCCTAAAGAACCTATGGTGTTAACTGTTAGCAGTGAAGATGATGAAAAATTGGGTTATGAACTCGGGTTCATCATATCACAGATTCACAGTACATTAGAGAATGAAGTCTTGTTTGACTTTAAGGAGTACGATGATGATAGAGTTCTAATGGCTAATAACACTCATTTTAACATCAAATGAATGGGAAAGATTCGGATTCAGAATCCAGATAGTTCTGAAGTGATATTCACAAATTTTAAATACATATCAGATGTGAATAGGAATCTTATTTCTTATAAGATGATAGAAAGTGAGGTTGTAAGTATAATGGACGTGATCTCAGGGTCCACTTCTATAAGGATAATAAGAAAATGATATCATGAAAATATCATGAAGGACTTTTATTATCTTCGGGACAGAGTTGCTAAAACTGAAGTGATTGCTTCTTAAGTTCGAAAAGAAGAAAAAGAAGTCTAAGAGACTAAGAAAGTGATGTTCAACGAGAATCTAATGCATAGACCTACTCCACATGGTTTTGAGGTAGAAGATTCATCGGCTCAATGTGGAGATTCTTCTTCATCAGAAGAATTGGAAGGTTTGAAAGAACACTGGAGATTCTGATTTTGTGGCTTATGCCTTGGCTACTGCATAAGAGATTGGCACAAAAGAGCATAATGTAGAGGCCATGAAAGAAAAACAAAAAATTGTAGAACAATAGATGGAAGTCAAATCTGCTGTTTTTCATGGGAACTCTGAGGAACTGATTCTAATGTCCCAGCCATAAGGTTTCACTAAGGAAATTTCAAGAGATTTGCAGGAAATAAAATGAGCTAAGGAGAATTTTAGCATACAGTTTAAGACGAACTATCTAGATAAAGCTTTGAAGATATTGAATGAATATCTTTGGGGATATTTTGTCTAAGGGAGATGAAACATTATCAAAGAATCATACAAACAATGATCAATATAGTGTTTGGTAGCACTATCATTTTATTAAAAAAAAGTTCAGAAGCTCCAAAAAATAAATTGGATTTTGGCCCAATATTTTTAATTTATTTTTTTTAAAAGTAAGAGTTAAATTTAACTTTAGAATTGAAATTTAACTACTGTATTTTAGTTCGCCAAAAAATCTAGGGTTGAACAAAATATCTGGAACAACAAATTTAAAACCGAACCCAACCCAAAAAAATAGTACCAAATCCGAACTGTCAAAATACCCCAATAAATCATAGATTCATGTAATTAAAAATTCGAATCCGAATCCGTACCGAACCGAGAATCGAATAAATATCCAAAATATCTAAAATATAGTTATATTTTAAAAAATATTAATTATATTTAGATTTATAATAATTTAAATACCTAACATTACAATTATAAACTTGAAATTATGAGTTATTTTAATACAAAATAACTGAAATACCAAAAAAACTGAAATATTCACAAAACTATATTGTAATTGTCAAACTTTCACCATTTTTTTTTTATATTATGGATACCCAAACTTGAACTCGAACCTGGGGGAAATCAGTTTATTCGTACCCGAATTCTTTCCAAAGGTGTTTATACGTCTCTAAATAATTAATCTGTGCTAATAAACACCTGAACAACAAGAAATCAGACTATTCGCACTTAAACAACCTCTCAATCGACGAATACCAACATTGACCCAATTCCCGTTAGTCAACACCAAACCTCCGTTAACGGAGATTAGTGAGATGCCTTATCACTTTCCACAGTGTGAATAGTGACCAAAAACAGTGTCGTTTTCTCATTTTTTTGTTAATATCAAACAATCAAAATGACGTCGTTTTAATTAATGAATTTTTTTTTTTAAAGGATTTAGGGCATTACAAATACGAAGATCGTCTTCTTCCTCGAGCTTATCTCCCTCGATTTGAGAAAAAATAATGGCTACTTCCTCTAATCAACAGCCATCTTCAAAGGATTCCAGTAAGTTAATCCTATAAAATTGTTTGTAAACGTGAATTCTGGTGTTAAATTGATTTCAATTGTGTTGATATTCGGTGGAAAATTTAAAGGATTGAGTGTAAGCTTCTGTCACCGTGTTCGTGCTCGGGGATTTCCCATTGTTTGTAGGTGTGGAGAATTGTCGGTGATAAGAACTTCAAGCGCTGATAATAATCCAGGGAGATAAGCTCGAGGAAGAAAATGATCTACGTATTTGTAATGCCCTAAATCTTTTTTTTTAATAATCGATTAATCAAAACGACGTCGTTTTGATTGTTTGATATTAACAAAAAATAGAGAAAACAACGCCGTTTTTGGTCACTATTCACAACGTGGCAAGTGATTTGGCATCCGACTAATCTCCGTTAACAGAGGTTTGGTTTTGACCAATGGGAATATGGTCAATGTTGGTATTCGTCGATCGAGAGGTTGTTTAGGTGCGAATAGTCCGGTTTCTTGTTGGTCGGGTGTTTATTAGCACAGATTAATTATTTAGAGACGTATAAACACCTCTGAGAAGAGTTCGGGTACGAATAAGCTGATTCCCCCTCGAATCTGGATAGAACCGAACCGAATTCGATCCAAAGATAAAAAAATACCTGAACGGATCATATATTCTTAAACCCAAAAACCCGAATTATCCAAATTGAACCCGAATGAATACCTGAATGTCCAACTCTAAAAGAATCTAATGAATTCTTTAACCATTGTTGAATTTTTGGATGTTGGTAATAGCTGTAAAGTTGGTCTGTCCAGATAGAATGGAAACAATGATTGCCTTAATCAAGATTCATTAAAAATGTCATTGGAATGTGTCACCTAAAATCTAACTCAAGTGCACTAATCAAGACCTACTCAACACTAGTAAAAGTATAAGCCATATTCAAAATGTAAAATACAGGTTCTAATTATATGTTAAATACAGCTTCTAATTATAGTTAATTAAGATCTAAACAATGTTCAAAAGAGATGGAATAGTGGTAGTTGGATTAAGACCCAGGAAAAAAGAGATAACACTTTTAATCGTAATATTTTTACTAATTATGATTTTTAGACTTTAGTCCAGGTTCTTAGCATGTAATAAGCTTATGAAACTTTTTTACTAAGAAGCTTATTCATTCTCAGGAATAGTACTGAATGTTTGTTGACACTTATATATCTTTGATTTTGAGAACTCCACCATCAAATGCTACACGAAAAAAAATACTTAGCTTGAGAAATTTTATGTAGGTTTTATTTAAAAGTATGGTTTTCGAAAACCTAACATGAAACAGGACTTGTTTTATCAAAATGTATTTTCAAAGAGATAATCTTTTTGGGAAAAATATTAGAATCTGAAAATCTGACTCGAATCCAACCCAAAAAATGGTAGTGAACTAAACCTGGAATCGATAAAATATTCGAACAGAACTCAAATTTTGGTACTTTAAAATCCGAACCTGAATCCGGACCAAATCGAAAATCGAACAGATATCTAAAATAATTATATTTTTAAAATCAACTCATTGTACATCAATCTATTATAAACTCTAGTATATAAACACAGAAGTGACAAAGGGAAAATATAAAATAAAACTCTTTTATAATATTTTGATATCATAATATTATAATTAGGAGTGTTCAGTTCGGAGTTCTGTTCAGTTTTGATTTGGTTTTTTTCGATTTTTAGTTTATCGGTTTATAAAAGTTAACTGCCATATTAATACTATATTTATTTTGGTTTGTTTCGGTTAATATATTTACTGTTTTTGATTTATTCGGTTATGTATCAAAAAACCATTACTAAATTAGAATCATAAGTTCAAAGGCAGTAAAAAAGAACAAAATATTATAAATAAGAAATTAATGGTGAACATAACGATAAAGGAGCTAAAGAATAATAAAGAAAAAATATTTGTGAACGTAGAGTTTTGATACTTCATGTTGTCCTTTTTTCACTTGTTTCATAGAAATTTCATGTTACAAATTGATTATTTTATTACCAAAACATATCTCTAATCGGATTTAGTCGATAGTGAAACGAAAGTAAAAAATAAGAACTTTGAAAAGGTCAAAGAGGAAAACTATGGCTAACGAGGTTACGAGAAGAAAAGTATTTAACCGCAGCCGTGTTGGTTAATTTAAATAATTCTAAAATTATAATTAATATCTTAATTTTTAACAAAAAGTCCTAGTTATTAGAGTTTTGGTTTTTTAATACGATCGTATGAAATAATGTATGCTAATGTTGTATTATATATGTTTGATCAGTTTTTTTTGTTTATTCGGTTGATACGGTTTATAACCGAACTATATCCATATGCTGTGGTTTCTGAAAATAGCATATATTCGGTTTATACAGTATATACTAAAACCAAACTACATTCTCTATTTTGATTCGGTTCGGTTTGGTTCCATTCGGTTTTACTAAATTGAATAGCCCTAACTATAATAGGTTACTTAGGTCGGCATCAAAGCTAACACAAAGTACTAAATATGGATAGCTTTCCATATAACAAAATCATTGGTTTAGATGGTGTAGTCGGTTATCACACTAGTTTCATACACTAGAGGTCTCCGATTCTAACCCGGACTCATACATTTTTGAATTATTTTTTGTATGTTTATATAAACTCATTTGATATTTTCTATATATTATTTGAAGATCGTTAAAAAATAATAATCTCTTCATCATATGTTAATTGCATGAGTGATATGATGAGGTATCATTACTAGAAAAATTTCAAATCTTAAATAAATAAATTAACATACTTTATAAAATAAATTATATGTAATGTTATTATATATTTTATCTTTTAGATTAATTTGTTTATAATAACTACTCTCTTTTTTTTACATGATATTTAAGCTTTTTCTAGTTTTAAAAAATGAGATGAAATGACCTTTTGTCTCTAATTAATAATGATCTGCCGTAAATTTTTCAACTGATTACTTAAACATTAATGAATGATAAAGAAGGTTATAATAGGTATTTTATAACTTTCCTTAATTTGTATGAAAAATAGAAAACAACATGTAAAAGAATATAGAAAGAGTATTAACTAACACAATTATGATATATTTTATCAACACTAATTAAAATACATATAATTTATTAATACATACAATGATTATTATATATAATTTTAATAATGGATACGACCAATAAATTTATTAATTAAATTAACAATAAAAATTATATAATTTCATTATATTTTATTTACATAATTTTATATTATACATATTTGTAATGTTTTATTATTCACCTATAAAATATATTATATTTAACATAAACTTTTTACTTATATTAATATTAAATTATGTAAAATTATAATATAATAATAATATATATTATTTCTTAAAATGGCAACTTAAAAATAATTTCAGTATATAGATAAAATTATTAATTTGTATTCAGTTACCATAATTATTAGATTATATTTATCATTTATAACTATATTTATTATAGATTCTATTATAAGTAAAAATAATTCAAAAATTTGTATGTTATTTCATAAAATAAACTAATATCAATATTTTATTTGTATTTATAAAAAATCAGTAATAAAATTATGGTGATAAAAATTAATTCATTTCTAAACAACTTAAAATAATATATATTAAAATAAATAACCACTAATATGATTAAATAAAATATAATAATAATATTTATACTTATTCATATCAATTTCGTAATAAACTTGGATATAAATAATATATCTTATTTTTCACCCAATGATAAAAAAATACTTTATTAGCAAAATTATCCTATATATAGTGTATATGATTTACTTATTTTACTACTATACAATTTTAAAATATTTTTAAGTATCTTTATATTTATATGATAAGATATTAATTATTTTTTAGTATAAGTTGTAAGTTCTTCGTTCACTATATAATATTTTTTTTGTATATCAATTTCTGACATCATTTTAAAAAATTAAGGACTTTTGAAACTTTTAAATTTTTTAATTAAATGGCCTTTTATATTTTAATCTATTATCTGAATTCTTTCAAATTATTATAAAAATAAAATGAAAATCACATGATTTTAGAGACAATGCTTTGTTATTGGTTATCTACCTATTAAAAAGTGCTAATTTATTTAAAGATCAAATTTTCTCATTTTTACTTTAATAATTTAATTTATTATCATTATTATTATTATTTATTTTTGAAATAACTACAATGATAAATTATTTATTTAAGATGACAAAATTTATGCAACGATACAAAAGAATTGACTAATCAAGGTAAATTAGTTTTCTTATAAAATGATTTAAAAATATTCATAGGAAAATTTGTTTAATCATTTATATACATTATATAATTTCAAAATTATAATTGATATTATTTTCTGTAATTTCAGAATTTCTTTTTTTTTTTTTGCTTCATGTAAAGGCGCGGATTATTATTTAATATATAATGATGTTACAACACGATAAACTCACCTTATTATATACTTTTTAAAGATGTAACTGATATGATTTAACACTTACAATTTGACACGTGTGCAGGCACAACTGGATCATGACATTCATAATCTGCTGCATGATGACCAAATGCCGGCATAGCCAAATGCATGAGCATTTCTTATCAAGAAAGGACCAATCAGAGCTAACTCTCACATCTAAATACATATATATATAAGAATGATACCATTCTAAAAGTCTGAAAACCAAAATCTTAAATATACTTTAAGAAAGAAAAGAAAAAGTTGAAAACGACGAAAAAGCTACTAAGTTTTCATGACATGAAGTTCACCACACTAATGCTCATCACATTCATGATCATCGCCATGTCTTCTCCTGTTCCGATTAGAGCAACCAGGGTTGGAGGTGTCGGAGAAGTGGCACAATCATGTGTTGTGACAGAGCTCTTACCATGCTTACCAGCAATGACCATAGGAGGAGACCCGACTAAAGAATGTTGCGACAAATTGGTTGAGCAGGAACCCTGTCTTTGTGGTTATATTCATAATCCAGACTATAGTATGTATTTTACAACTTCAAAAGCTCATAAAGTCTTAGAGTTTTGTAAGGTTCCTATTCCTAATTGTTGAAGCCCTTAAGACATTTCTAAGAAAAGATATTATTAAGAATATCAAATATAAAGTCTAAATCTTATGTAACAATAAATTAATCATATTATGGTTGAAGCTTATAAATTGAAGTGTTTGATTTTATACAAGTTGGGAAAAATGTAAAAGCAAAATATACATTCCTCTTAGTCTTAAGGAAAGAGACTATAAACTTACGAAACAAATGACATGTTGTTTTAAAATATATTTTATTAGTTTATGAAGGGATAATCTCAAACCATTGGACATCAATCTTTTATACTTTCAAATATATAAACATAATAGTTATGAAGAGAAAAGAGTTTGATAACAAAGCTAACATGCATAAAGAACTAAATATGGAGAGCGTTTCATATGAACAAACCATTAGTCTAGGTGGTGTAGTCGGTCATTATGCTAGTCTCACACATTACAGGTCCCCGGTTTGAACCTGGGCTCAGACATTTTTTAATCACTTTTTGTATGTTTTTATAAGCCCGGTTGATATATTATTAAGTAATAACCCCAACTGTTACATAATTTTAAGGGATGTGTCACTTGAGTATATAACTTGATATGATTTCACACTTATATTTTAACACGTGTATGAATACTACTATATCATGACATTCAAAGTCTACTGCATGATTACCAAATGTAAGCGTAGCCAAAAATGATGCATGAGCGTTTCTTATCGAGAAAGGACCAATCAGAGTTAAATCTCACATCGAAATACATATATATAAGAATTACCACCCTAAGAGGCTGAAAACCAAAATCTCAAATATACTTTAAGAAAAGAAAAAAAGTTGAAAGCAACGAAAAACCTGCTAAGTTTTCACAATATGAAGTTCACGACATTAATGCTCATCACATTCGTGATCATTGCCATGTCTTCTCCTGTTCCAATTAGAGCAACCAGGGTTGGAGGTTTCGGAGAAGTGGCACAATCGTGTGTTCTGACAGAGCTCTTAGCATGTTTACCAGCAATGACCATAGGAGGAGACCCGACTAAAGAATGTTGCGACAAACTGGTTGAACAGAAACCTTGTCTTTGTGGTTATATTAAAAATCCAGACTATGGTATGTTTATTGTATCCCCAAACGCTCATAAAGTCTTAGATTTTTGTAAGGTTCCTTTTCCTACTTGTTGAAGCCCTCGAGACATTTCTAAGAAGAAATATTATTAAGAATATCAAATATAAAGCCTAAATCTTATGTAACAATGTATCAATCATATGATGGTTGAAGCTTATAACTTGAAGTGTTTGATTCCTCCTACTCTTAAATA
The DNA here is from genome assembly GCA_900406495.1 of Sisymbrium altissimum. Taxonomy (NCBI): domain Eukaryota; kingdom Viridiplantae; phylum Streptophyta; class Magnoliopsida; order Brassicales; family Brassicaceae; genus Sisymbrium; species Sisymbrium altissimum. The sequence continues at coordinate 17,811 of OVBI01000578.1, read as the reverse complement.
AATACACTATAAACTTACGAAACAAACGAAAGAACAAAAAAGTCAAATGGTCGACAATCGACATCCAATAACGACTATACTATTAAAAACGTGTGAGGGACTAGAATTAAGTTCAACCAAATGGCACGCTCAATAAAGAAGTTTCAAAATTCAACAAATGAATTTGATTCATTCGTATGTAATTGATTTCAGGTCCTTTTGGTAATACCGACATGGTGACATGTTTAGTTCGTGATATGAACGATGGTAATTTAATTAATGATCAACCATTGAATAAGTTTGCTGGCTAATAATCTGTTTGATTTCGTAAGTTGGTTTGGTTTCATTCTGAATCTCTGATGAAATATGTGAGAAGGAGATAACGAGATAAACCGAAGGAGATATAGAACGGTGATACAGAAAACAATCCCAATCTTTGTTACCAACCTCGAGGCTGGAATTGGTGCAGTAACTGCATATCGAATTCGCTTCGAAGATGCCCATCACCACTATCGTTGTAACATAGGTTCTTTTAACTTATTTTATAAGGTTTAAATATGATATTTAAGAGGATAATCATTATCGCTTAGATTTTTTTTTTGTCTACGTTATACGTTAAATTATTTTAATATATGTTTATTAAAAATATATGGTCAATCATATTTATTAAAAATACTATATATACGTACCATTTGAAAATAAATGTTCACTTAATCAGGAGGTGAAGGCGGATGTACGTTACGTAAGTGGGGAGCAGTTACTCCAGATGAAAATTTATTACTTAGTGCTATTTTAATAGAATCAAAGTTTCATATTTTTATTATATGTTTGTTTCTATGTAATTTGCTCCCCATGAAAAACAGACCTGGATCCACCCCCTGAATCCCATTACAAAGAAGTTAGATAGGATAATGGTAAATGAGGCAGTCCCGGGAAACATTGGTTTGGGGAATATAGCTCTCAAAATAAACACAGTTTATGGTGTTTTATTATAAACGGAGAACATTTCTCTGGTTTTGAAACTAAAGGTAAAGAAGCACAGGCTACTCTCGCTTGCAACTCCTTCCCCCCTTCCTAGCTAGGCAAGAGAAGATAGTGCACCATGAGTGGCTGAAGCCGCCTCTCGCTAAGAAAAAATTCCGGCTTCAAATATCAAAAGTGTAATATATTGAGAGTGGTGACAGCAACACTACTTTCTTTTACTGAATTGTGGCAACTTGTAGATCTTCAAACCAGATTCACTATCAAATTGACTTATCAAATCATAGATTGAGGGACATGGTATTTTCAGGAGCTGTTTTGTGTGTCCTCTTAACCCACTCGGGCTCAGATGATATCCAAATTAGGCTACACATTAAATTCAATGCCGCTGCTAAAGAAATTTTCCTAGCGCCGATTACTAAGAAGACATTAAGAGGAAATTATTTGCTCTTCCTCTAAACAAAACCCCAGGACCTTATGTGTCTACTAGAGAGTTTTTTTTAACATACTTAGAACATTACCGAACAAGCTCTAATAGAAGCAATAATGAAATTCTTCACCTTAGATAAATTGCTATAACAATAGAATTTCACAGCCATTGCTATGCCGCCAAAAAAGATTGGGGATGATAAGATAGTTGAATTTCATCTAACTTCTCTATGCAATATTGTTTACAAACCGATCTCCAAACTTCTGGCTCAAAAACTGTCAGTTCTCATTTCAAACTGAATTCCATCTAACTTCTCTATGCAACATGCAGTCCGCTTTTATAAACAGAATAGTTATAGTAGGAGTAATATTTAGATTAACTCCTAGGGGTGAACTTTTCTCATTAATCCTTTTTATTATATTCAATTAAAATTTGTCATATAATCATTTAAATAAATAAAACAATATAAATGATATTTAACTATAAATCCAAAACTAAAAATCAAACCTTAAACCCAAAACTTTACCCTAAATCCTTAATTTTAAACTTAAATCCTAAATTCTAAAACCTAAACCATATACTGTATTATTTAACATTTTGAGTACTATTTTGATGAATGTAATAATATTAATCTTTAATTTTTTTTATAATATTATGTAGATTTTAATTGGATAAAATAAAGGGATGAATCTTTTTATTCATCTCTACGGGTTAATCCAAAAAAATTTCTTATAGTAGAGAATGTTCAGATGGCTACATTAATGGTTCACAATTTTTTAATAGCTCATACATATCCAAAAGGGGATTATCAAAATTCAACTTAGGAAAGCATTTAATTATATGGGATGGGATTTTATGATAAAGATCTTGAAAGTGGCAGAGTTCTCTCTGGTATTGGATCTTTAATGCATCACCACAACCTCTTTCTCCATAAATGTCAATGAAGAGTTATGTGGTTTTTTCAAAGAGAAAAGGGGGCTTCGTCAAGGAGATCATCTCTCTACTGTTTTTTTTGTTATAGCAATGGAGGTCTTCTCAAGTATGCTCAACTCAAGCTTTGAAGAAGGTCGAATTGAATACCACTTCTTAGCGTAACTCAATTGATGTGGTCATTTTATTTGATGGGAAAGCATCTTTCCTCCAAGGTATCGCCTCGACTCTTGACTTTTTTTAAAGGCTTCTCGGGCCTAACAATGAACAGGGACAAGATTGATCTTTTTCTAGCGAATTTGAACCCTGATGAAGCTGGAACTTTCAATATATTTAGCTTTCATAGGGTTTCTCTTCCCATTCAATACCTCATGCATCCTCTGTTCCACCGCAAGCTAAGGAAAGCTCTAACTTATCTCGTACGTAATTTACGGCCTTGTTAACTTATGGTTCAGTGCTTTATTCTTGCCAAAAGGGTGTCTATATTTAAAAACCGAAAAAGGTGGAGACCAATTTTCTTTTTCTTATTCTTTTATATTTTCCAAACTGATTTCATTAAATATAAATGAAAGAAATATATATTGTTACAAACTATGTTACTTATAATGTGAGTCAGCATGGTTAGGACACGTAGAGTAAAGGTATCCTTATCTGGCACTGGCACTTTGGGAAGGTCTCGTTCGTCTTCTTAGGCCGCCCTCATTGCTGACGTAAGTACTATCAACTATCAAAGTCAATAAGGGAACAAGATGTATTTGCTTGATAGCCAAGTTTGGTCTCACACTCTCAGGGGTTTATAAAATTCTAAGTGGTAAAATTGTCATCAAAGAGCTTTCTTTTTAATCGACGATTTTATACTAACAGCGTATTCAAATGTTAAAAAAATCATCGATCAAATGTTAACATTATGTTAAAAAAAAAATAACGTGTCATAGTAACAAAAAGAAGGAATTTAGAAGAAAAATATTAATTTAGAAGAAAAATATTGGACAAACTTTTACTCCATTTAAAGGTGCATTTTGCAAAATATATATTGCTATATATCATTTTTTTTTTTGCGTGGTATAAAAGATTTTCTTGAAATCTTGACAATAACTGATACTTTTTATTTTAAAAACTAGTAAACAATGATGTGAAGGACCACCCTTTGTGTTCGAATCCGTCAAAATTGATTTTAGAAATATATCATTTCTCACGTGGCCAATTCATTCGTAGCTTTTTACACACAAAACTATAATTCATCAAATTGACCGTGTAATCAGGAACAGTTTTTGTTTTTTCCAAAGAACAGTCTCCTAGATAAGGTATTGTAAGGGATGATAAATAACTGTTCATTTAAGAGAATTACTTAACTGTATAAAATCCGAATCATTTTTATTGTAAGAAAAAAATCTGTACTCTTAAATTTTCTCTTCTTTTCTAAAAGCTAGCAGCGGTCTATTGGTCAATTTGATGAAAAATCTTTGATGCAGGCTATAGCTATCAAGTTATGAAATCTACAATTGCGCTCCTTCCAAATTAAACATATTGTTACCTGAGCAGTAAGACGTTGGAGGGTCTTGGAGTAACCAGTAGGGGGTTGAGATTGGAGCCATGATATAAACGTATGCCAAGTTTCAAAAGGCAAAATCAATGCACCAATGAGATTCAGTATATACCAAAAGAATTAATCTGGTCTTCTATTTCCATTAGAAACTTCAACAGTAGCTAATTTCTTACGTATCAGGCAAATACAAGCATTTTCCAAATTCAAAGTTTTGCAACTTCATAAAATATAACTAAATAGTAACTTCAACAGCCGAGGATCATTGACTCATGCAACCTCATTTACGAGATCCAAAGTGCACCAACCAGAAACTTACTGAAAGCTTATCCTTTGTTTGACAATCCAGAAACTACCTTACTGAAGGTTTTTAAAATAACATAAATTTCCATACCTAATTAGGAATCTATCTATAGTTTTGGCTTCGACAGAACAAAAATTATTCACTCAGCCATGCATGTGTTCTTTGATCCATACCACCCATAATGAACCACTGTTAGAGAACGAAAACAAAATAAAGCTGAGGTTAAAAGCGTGATTTCAAACAATGAAATTACAAAGTCTGAAATTCTTGGTGTTTTTTTTCCATGAGACTTTGGTTATGATTTTTTTTCTCAAGTCGCCTATCCATAAAAATCTGTTGCAAAGCGTCTCAATGTACTTAAGACACCCTTTGGCAAAACCAGAAGTTAAAAAGACAGCAAATGACTGAGAAGATTGGAGCCTTCCAAAAAAGAGGGACAAATTAACTGTGCACTAATTTGAAATTAGCTGTGATTCTGCTAATAAAATGAAAATAGTCGTTTTTCCTTAGTTTGTGGTGGAGTAGAGGAAGCCTAAGATATCGAATGGGAAGAAAACCCCATTCGAAAAATTTTCCATTTTTCTTTTTGAAAATAACTGCATAGTTCTCCATCGAGATTTTTGGAAAAAAGGTCGTGGTGATATATTGAATGATCCAATTTATAAACATCGGATGGAATTATTCGGTTATTGGAAATTACCAACCAGACAAATATGACATTTTAATCCTTGTTATCGGATAGGCACATATCTATTTTAGGTAGGATCGCAATTTAAAATACTTATAATTTTTAAATTTTAAATATGACTATCTATACTTAAACCAATGGTCATACTTCTTACAACAAACTGATCATTAAATAAATTGTTTGATAAGTAATTGTGATAATTTTCTGAATCTAAGGAAGATAAATCTATGGAAAATAAATCTATGGAATATACTCATTATCTAAGTAGTTGTTTCCAAGTCGTACACTAAAATAGTGAAAGATATAAAAAATATTTATCATCGGACAATTGACAGATGCAGCTAGAGAAAATAGATGAGAAAGCAAATGAATACTAGGTATATGGTTCGGTCAATAGATCTAACCAGAGCCATGCCTTGTGTGTTGTCGAAAAGGCATCTACCATAGGCCCCCAAAAGATATAAGGATTTAGGGACCCCTGAATTTTAAAAACTTAGTTTTTACTTAAGCTGTTATACATTAGATAAACTTAGTTTTTTTTGTTTATGTCATAGGTTCAATACTCTTCTAACTTTAGTTTTTACTTAGGCTTTTGAATACAGTATCTAATTTGTTTTATGGGATTATAGATAATTTATTTGGATTGGTTAGGTTTTTCTTCTTTATTTTAGAAATAAAAATCATTCTCCTACTGTATTTTGTCTTAATTTCTTCTCTTTCGTGATGCAATATTTTTATTCTTCTTGTGCTATGTACTTAGGCAGGATGTTTTTGTTTTTCTATGGTGATATTTTCGTTCTTTCTCTTTTTCCTTCACTGGTAAATCTTCTCTTCTCTACCTTTTTAAATGGATAATTGACTAAATCCTCTTTACTAACGTTTTATACTAATTTATAGTGTTGAACTGCTGATTTGATATATTGTTTATTTTATTTACTAACTTTATAAAAATGTGTCCAGAAATGTATTTTTAAAAATTGAATGATTAGTACTATATTTATAAATAAAACTATTTAAAATTTTTGACTATGAGAGCTTGGCAAAAAAACTGGAAAAAAAGAAATACATATTATATGTCTTAGTTTTATATTATTATTTTGAGTATTTTTCAATTAATTTAAAAATTATTAGTTAATATTATAAAATTATATTATATTATTCTAAACTTTTTTAAAAAAAAGCCTTTATGTTTAACTTGGCATCAAGCCCCAATATGTCTTGGCACAGCACTGGATCTAACACCCAAATTCTTGATTATGAATCTGACCTGACATACAAATCTAAATCAAGTAAACTCTACAAAAACATCTCTTTTTCCAATTTCATAAATTATTACTTAGCTCATATATGCTTTTATACACTCCATCTCTCTGAAAACATTTCCATTTGCACCGTTAGTCTTTCATTGATTCTGAGACATTATGTATCATTTTCAGACTACTTTCAAATCATTTTTTGTCATTCTTTGACCAAACTAAAGTTTCTTTTTCATCTTACATCTTTATTGGTCTAGTTAAGTAACCTAAATATTTACTTTAATTTCGTTTTTAAAATTTCTTTTTGGTTTGCAATATACTCTATAATTATTATTTTCAAAATAATTTCATAAAATTTTGAAAAACATGAAAATGTCCTAATCATATGAATAATATATATTTGCGATAAAGATGACGTATTCAATCTAACCTTTTAAGAAGATATGGACAGATTTTGTTTTAGTGAATATTAGATGATTTTGATTAAATTAGAAAAAATGTTATGACTGTTAATAAAATAATCGAGAATCTTATTTGATTTGTTTTTTCATTTAGAACCTTTAATTTTTACAATATATAATGTTTTATGTGTTTCTTGAATTTCTTAACTATATATTATAAAAATGGTTTTTGAATAATTAAATATAAATTTTAATATTAATTTCTAATTTTTATCCATAGTAGATATCTATCTAGTTGTTAATAAAACAATTAAGAATCTTACTTAAACTATGAATATTACATTTTATATTTTTAAATAAGTAAATATACATAAATACTTTAAAATCACGAAAGAACTAAAATTTTGTTGATGAAAAAAGAAAAACTAAAAATTTGTTATTTAAAACAATTTAACAACATTGACTTTAAAATTATATTTAAATTAGTAGTTCACAAACAATACTTATTTAAAAACTCTGTATTTAATAATAATAAATTATCATTTTAATACAAATCATTCTAAATTCTAGATTAAAAATATAACTCCTCCTCTAAAAATATTTACTTTCTCTTTCGAAATGATTACTTGTGTTTAGGAACCAATACTCTTTCTGTTGGTCAATAGTATCATTTATACGACTTTAATTCAGATTATAAACATTAACTGTTACATAACTTGTTCCAACAATGTATATTTTTATGTGGCACAAAATTGTGGAACACAGTTCCATAATCACGCTGAGAAATTATTAGTGAAAGTGGGACACCACGTGAAATTAATTACATAGGGACACCCAAAAAAATTTAGATTTGATCTGAGGAAGTTGTTAACCAGACACGACTTATGTGAATTCTGTTCATTCCTTTTTAACTCTTCATTCTACCTATAAAAATATATTTCTTCCCTAACTCAAATATCGATTTCCCTTTTCTAAAAGTTGGGATATATATCCATTACAAGCTAGCTAGTCAGCAACTTTTAATACCCTGTTTCCTCCTGTATCCCTTCAACTAAACAAACAAAAAAAAAACCGTTAAACTAATTCATATTTTATCATTCAAAAAAAAAAACTTTTAAACAGTAATAAAACAAAATAAAAATAAAAATAATATGATTAAAAAAAGAAAAGCCTAGTCGGTATTTTCAGCCTCTCTCTCTTCACTATAAATTCGCGTTTTCGCTTCTCTCTTTATCACAAACTCTTTTCCGTTTCTTCTCACGTCACATCGGATCTACACACAAAAAACTATTTTCTCCTGAATTTCTCTAACTTTTTCTTTTTATCTGGTAAAAATGGAGAATCTCTCTCAAATCCTCCCTCGTGTCCTCGTCGTGTCTAGACGCACCGTTCGTAAAAACAAATTCGTCGATTTCGTTGGTTCTTTTCTAACCTCTCTCTGTTTTTGCGTTTTTGCCCTGCATGGCTCTGTTTTTGTGATACTAATGTATATTTCTCTGTTTTCCTCTGTAAATTTTTCGTTACCATAATTAGATGATAATTACGAATATTGATTTTTTTGTTTGTTTGTTTCAGGTGAATATCATCTTGATTTGATAGTTCGTTATGGATGTGTACCAGTGATTGTTCCACGAGTCACTGGTGTTCACATGTTGCTTGAGAGCTTTAAACCAATCCATGGTGTTCTTCTTTGTGAAGGAGAAGATATTGATCCTTCTCTTTATGAATCTGAAATCTCTTCTCTTTCACCTGAAGAGCTTCAAGAGATTAGAGACACACATGCGAGTGATACAGCTATTGACAAAGAGAAAGATTCCATTGAGTTAGGTCTTGCTAAGCTCTGTCTTGAACAGAACATTCCTTACTTAGGAATCTGCAGAGGATCACAAGTAATATACATGTCTCTCTTTTGAATGTTTATGTCTATTGAAAGTAACATGAAATGTTAAGATTGTTTTGTTAATTGCAGATTTTGAATGTTGCTTGTGGTGGGACTCTTTATCTTGATTTAGAGAAAGAGCTTACGAATAAGTTACCGGAGGAACGTAGGACGAAGCATATAGATTATGATAACTATGATGGGCATAGACATGTTGTGAGGATTGTTGAGAACAGTCCGCTTCATTCTTGGTTTAAAGACTCGTTGGATGGTGATAATATGGAGATTTTGGTGAATAGTTATCATCATCAAGGTGTTAAGAGATTGGCACAAAGGTTTGTGCCAATGGCGTTTGCTTCTGATGGGTTAATGGAAGGTTTTTACGATCCGGATGCGTATAATCCTGAAGAAGGGAAGTTTATAATGGGTTTGCAGTTTCATCCAGAGAGAATGAGACCACATGATCTTGATGAGTTTGATTATCCTGGTTGTCCTGCTGCATACCAGGTTTGTGTTATTCTTGAAGATTACATTGTAACCAAAATGAAGTTTTGATAACTGAGTTTTTGGGGGGTTTGGTTTGAGTGTATAGGAATTTGCAAAGGCAGTGATTGCGTATCAGAAGAAGCTGAATAGCTCAATGTCTGTTCCAAAGACATTGGAGCTTGATAGAGAGATGGAGAATAAAAGAAAGATACTTGTTCGAAGTTTCTCACTCGCGAGGTATATGTATACTAAAGGAGCACCTGGGAAGAACCCATCAAAAGTAACAGAGCTCGAAGTTGGAGCCGAGTTTCTCGAGGTAAAGATTGTCACATCTCTTTTCTTAAATTTACATTAAATGTTGAGTCCATCCATATTGTTGCAAGAGGCAAAATAGTTTAGAGATACATGTTTGTCCTTTCGCAGTCCTTAAGGGTTACATAGTAAAAGTGGGGTCTTTAAAATACGGCTATGCATTTCAGTGGGGTTAGATAATGTCCCTGGTTGTTGTGATTAGCCTAAGGGACCCCGGACCGGGCCAGCTCGTTGATACCGTAACTCGAAACACGTAACCGGTTCTGATTTAGGCGTTTTAATCAAACATGCTTGTCGGTAACCTGAAAAACAAAGGCAGATAGCGGGTCCTACAGGTCAGGGCGGTCAAGAGACTGAGGACGTGTATACAGGCGATCATCAGTCCCGTCCCGGCCCGGCCCACGGGCTTTGGCCCACCTCAACAACTTTTTTCTTTCTTGACTGTTTTATCTATGGTGGGATTACTCTCTTTTCAGAGAGTTAATTAATGTTTTGTGTATGGTGTTGGTTGTTGCAGTCAAATACGGCGCTTAGCGCGGAGCAAGAGACGAGGCTGAAGGAGATGGGAGCGACGGTGAGGAACGGAGGATCATATATGAAAAAGTTGAAAGTAGACGAGGAGAAGCAGAGGATGGCAAGGAACATGATGAACAAAATGAACATAGAGCAACTCTCAGAGCTTATGGCATTTTATCATTTGATGGGAAATATCTGTGGAGACGTTTTGGAGCAAAGGCTTCGTGGCAATGTCAATGAATGCTTGAAGGATCTGTGAGTGTTCACATGATAGACTTTGTGAATTTGCTTTTTGTTTTATTTTTGGTCAAAAGATGGGAAAAAGGTAACGTTTGTGTGATCAATTTTAATGGTATGTAACAGTCATAGGTCACATGATTTGCCAACAATTTGGTTTTAGTAAATTTACTAGTGTTTTGAAACTACCTCATTATTATGACTTTTCGGATTACGGTTACGGATAATATATGAAAGCAGACTGACTTGTCGGGATTCGATTACATGCATTACAGACAAAAAATTTTCCATTTTTATATAAGCTCGGAATGATCAAAGCTTATGATACAGCTATTGTCAAGAGTTAAATGCTTGCGGATGGAACTGAAGATATAGTTGATAGGGCTCTTTCTTCACGCACCTTATTCGCAAGAACCAAACAAAATGAAGACAGGACTTCAAACAAAAACCTGAAAGTTTATTAGAAGTGAATACAAAGGATAGATGTTAGTAGATTACTGTATATAATACTCTTTCAAAGGAGCTCCAACGGTATAAATTACTGAAAGGAAAAAGAAATTAATAAACTAAGCACAAATAAATTACTTGTCGTCACAAATGATTTAACCGTTAGGCATTAATGTGTGATCTTCAATGGTGTCGGCTGTGGAAATTTTGAGAAATCTTAGGTCTGAAAAACGCTTGTTGAATTGGTTTAACGGCATTGGACGAAACAGGTTGGCTCTTGGATCGTCATGGGTTATTGATGCTTGGTCGGGTTGGGTTTGAAAACGTCAAAATCTGGACCATATGTTTTCTCGTATGGATTGGGCTGTGAATAATAAAAGGCTCGACCAAACGACATATTTTCTCGAGTAAGATTGGATATATCTCGACCAATATGGTTGTCTGAGCTAGGTGGTGGAATATGAAAGCTTTTGGATGCTTGGTTGATATGGTGATCAATGTATGGAACATCAGGTGGATCTCTTTGACCACGAAGTTCTTGCTTCGACAATATGCCATATTCCCTCGAATAGGACTTGTTTCATCTCGACCAATTGATGTATTCACTTGTTTTATACACAAACAGTACTACGACCTTCAATTTCTTGAACCGAAGTCAGTTCATATTAATGAATTTTAGGAGCTGGCATCTTCTTCACTTCAATTAACAATAATTTGCTGATGCTCATTTTGACGTGTGTCTGGTGTTTTATGTATTTTTGTGTGTTTTATTGTTGTTATTTCTTGTTTCCGTACTTTTTTATATTTAAACTCTAATTTATTAATAATTTTATGAAATAATATTAATTTTTTTTTTATAATTGTAAATATATAATGTATTGAAAAAAGTTGCTTAAACTATATTTGCAATAGTAAAGATTATTATTCTTATTATTACTTTTTCATATCTGTTTGTAAAATGAAAATATTGTCATTACCTGTTTTTGGTAATAAGTGATGTTTCTTTTTCTCTCCATTGGAACAGTGGTGATTGCCGGAGATATCTGGTATTATGGTTCTTGTCTCTACCTGGGGGTTTCTTCATGATCCAAGGCCAGGGTGCGGTTTGTTCTCTGGCCTATAAGGCGGCTAGTTAAATTGTTCGTTTTTTCAATAGAAATTCGGTTGTAAGATTGGGAGTGTTGGGATCTTTATTTGGAGGAAGCTTCGAGATTTCTTTTGTGGTATTCCAAATTCATTTTTTTCACTTGTAGAGGTGGCATTTGAAGATGAAGTTCTTCTCGAAATTGGTTAACCAAACGGTTTATCATGTATATCAAAGCCGTACTAATAGCATATGTTATCAAGAACTCTTTATAGATCTTTAAGATAGTCAAAACGAAACTGAAAGCAGTTTTCACCTAGGTCAGATCCCACAGCACGTCCCCTGAGGCTCCATTATTTGGACAAGAATAGAATGACTAACCAAATTCGTTATTCTTTCGGGTTGGTGACTTTACCAATGAGGGCCAACTTATTGTCTTTGATCAGGTCTGAGGTGTCAATAGCTGGTGCTCGGATCCTAAAAAAATTGATAGAATTGGGTCTACCCAATTCTTCATCCAACTGATTCATTTAATAAAATAAAAAAGTGCTATAGAAAAATATCACATGCAAATATTATTTTGTAGAAAAAAAAAAAAAATTGTAAAACAAACATAGTCAAAAGACTCAAAACTTACTCTCTACTACGCTTTTATTGAGTGTTAAATCCACATATTATCAAAAGAGTTTAGTTAGTACAGTTCCCTAGAATTTTTGGTTGCAAACGACATGACATGATTTTCCTTAAATTGTAACGGTTACTTACTAGTATATCTTATCTAATCTTTATTACTTACTAGTATATCTTATCTAATCTTTATTATAATATTAATTTATACCGACTATAAAGTATAAACAGATGACAGGCCAAACGTAGAGGGGTTTTTCGTCCAGTCGATACCAAATTACAATAATGAACTTGTCAGATTTCTACATTTTGTCTTTCACCTAAACATATCCATTTGTTATTTAGTAGTCAATAGACTCTTTATTTAACCTATTTAATATTTATATACTCTATTTTTGTTAATACTCTAAACATTCTATTATTATTTAAATGTTTGATATTTCATTGTAAATGTTTATTCTATATGTTTTTGAAACTCTTCCATATTCATATTTATCAAACAAAATGTTTCTACCTTTTGAAACATTTTGCTTCTGCATACCGTTTTCGTATTGAACCTTCTATAGTAATAGTGTGATTGGTGACATTAAAAAAAAAAGAAATAAAGAAAAAAATGAAAAAAATAAAATAATAGAAATTAATTGAAATATTTATTATTTATTATTTATTTTAAATTTAGTGAGAAAATAATTTTATTTTATAGTTATCTACAGAAGAAGAAATGAGGAAGAATGAAATATAACAAAAATTACTTGTAAGTATGATATAATTGATTAAAAATGAAAAAGAATTATTTGTTTTCTTTAATTCTTTTAGCCACCAGTCACATTTCTAATAAATATATACAGTCCAAAAAAATCTGTTTCTGTTCGTATAATTTTCAACATGTCTAAAATTTTCTCCTGACATAATAAAATAATTCAATTCCTATTAAAAATTTTCCAATATTTCTGCTGCCGTTTTAATTAGTTTTTCTTGTACGCTAACAAGATTCTCCACAGTGAGCCTCTTTTGTTTTTTCTTAACTTCCTTTTAGTTAGGGAACATAAGAAAAGAAGAAAAGTCGAAGTCAACTAACAAAAACGTGTCACTAAATTATCCAAGTCTAGTGTTATCTCTCCTTTTCATTCTTGACTTAGTCGTTTCCCACTTGCTCTTTTTGTCTCCACTTGATATTCTTTTCTTGGTCTGTTTTGTTTAATCATTTATCTGATCTGCTTTAAACAAACCAACCCCAGAAAAAGCAACTTTATTCAGATATCATCAATCATGTTTTCTCCAATACTCTTCGGATTCTCAAAACCCAATTCTTGTCTGGTCTTGATATTCTTCTTGTCCTACTTTCACCATTTTTCTTGTGCTCTAAGTCAATTAGACCCTAAGTTTTGTGATAATCTGTTTCACTGTGGGAATATCACAGCGGGGTTTCCTTTCTGGGGAAAGGCTCGAGCAGAACCTTGTGGTCATCCTTCTTTGGGGCTTCGCTGTGACCAAAACTCGAACAAGACTTTTCTTATCATCTCAGGTCAGATGTACAGTGTCCTCCACATAGACAACTCAACTAACACTCTTGGACTTGCGAGGCAAGACTTTTTAGGTAAATCATTCTGCAATTCTACATTCACCGGCACAACGTTGACTCCTGAACTCTTTCAGCTTTCGCCAGAGTACACCACCCTCTTTGTTTACTATCTCTGCGGACCTCACCTTACCAACCCCACGAATTTCAAATGTCCAAGTATTGGTGTTGCCTCACTGCATCGGAGCAATGAAAATCATAAAAACTGTCCTGCGAGTTTCAACATCACTGTTCCCAAAAGTTATATCCCAGAGAGGGAAGCTTTGAATTTGACCCGTTTATCAAGTGTTCTTAATAAAGGATTCAAGGTGAAGCTGTTGATTGACGGGAGACATTGTCAAGAATGTCAAACCACTGGCGGAGTCTGCGGCTACAATACTACCACTCCGGTTTGCTGCCAAAGAAACTCTACATCAGAAATCAAATGCAGACGAATGATTCCATCAGAAATCAAAGGATCTAGTGGTATGTTTCTGAACTATTAGCAAGTTTCTTATGCATATCATAGTAGCTAGTTCTTCCACTTGACGACCTTCAACAGTATTACTACGAGTCTACGATTCAGCCAGGCTAAAACATAAAAAGAACAGTTTGCTCATAAGTCTTTGCAGCCTCTTAAGTTCCACTATGACACATACCGCAACTATAATCCCTAAGTTGCGCAATCAATAAATCCACAAGCATGTACAACAAGCTAATTAATCACCAAGAGTCACGGCTCACATAAGAAAAAATATATTCCGCAATCTCTTTAACCAAGTCACAAATACCTTTTCCCTTTCTTTCGATTTCCGTATGTTAGTTTTAGAAGTGTGAAGACATACCTTACTTCCTAGTGAGCTCAAGATAGAAGGTAGAAACTTTGAGTGGTCTAAAAGTATTGATCTGTCTCCAGCAACTTGACATACACGTTTTAACATCAAGTCATTTTCAAAATATGGTGAAAGTCTTCGTTACCATGAATCTGTCTCCTTTCTTTATCATAATTAAATCCCTTCTTCTTCTTCTTCATCAACATCGTTCAATTTCCATGATAAATGCTAAAAGAGTCATAATCTTTGTCCCACTCGTCGTTCTTTGAAATGTGTCTAAAACTGACAGATAAAGCTGAGAGTAATGGAAGGGCTAGTTATGGTCTAAGTCTTTCTTCTTTCTTTTGAAGCCCTTTTTTTAAACCCCATTTATACTCTGCCTGACTTTTCCTAGTAAACTTCTTGTGCCCGGCACTTACTTTTCAGGTCGTCCTACAAAAACAGAAGAAATTAATATTAATGCGACCAAGAAAAATATAATCGTTAAAAATAATGTTATATCCTGACTGTCTACCAGTCTATACGATGACTAAGTCATCCTAACCAACCTAATTACAAAGACATGTCCAGAAAACAAATATATAAAAAGAAGAAAACCAAGACTTAGACAAAAACCATTTAACTATTCTTCTCCATCCTCTTGTTCATCACCAAAGCAAAAGAAAACAGAGGAGAGCACCATGATAACAACTTTATGGTTTCTCTTTATGATCCCCTCTATTGTTTTGTCAGTTGATGAGCATCACCAAAAATGTGCTTCATGGTTTAGATGCGGTAATCAGACAAATCTCAGTTATCCCTTTTGGACACCTGACAGAAAAGAGTGCGGCCACCGGGATTTTGAGGTCAACTGCAGCGGAGATTACGCAGAGTTAAGTATATCCTCCGTTAAGTTCCAAATCCTTGAGATGAGGCATTTCTTCATAAGACTTGCCAGAAAGGATTATCACAACAATCTTTGTCCCCAAAACCCTGAGGATGCAACAATCAACGACGATATCCTTCCATTTTTTCCCAACACCACGCTGTCAATACTTTATTACAACTGCTCTGAACCAGTGGCAAATGTTCCTCCCAATTTTCGCATTAGAAGGTTAGACTGTCCCAATGATATTGGTGGACATAGTTACTTTGTCTCGTCCAATTTAAGTTACTGGGATATAGCTATCTTAGAAAATTCAACTGCATCGTGTGAAAGAAAAGTCCGTATTCCAGTCTCTCTATCTGCCTTGAGGATAGAAGATGGAAGTCTGTCTCTGAAGGCTATAAAGAAGGCTTTTAATAAGGGTTTCGAGCTTGGATTAAACAGTGACTGTTGGGGATGCCATACATCAGGAGGAGTTTGTGGTTATAATGAGAGCTCGAGAGCATTCATCTGCTATTGTAAAGACAAGCCTCACGACCATTATTGCGATTCTGAGAAAGCAAATACGAGTAAATGATCTATCTTTCTCTGTTTCATTGAAATACTTTAGCTAACCTAATTTATATCTTACTCAATATTCATGTCTAAATCTTCTTTACTAATCTCTTCCCTTCCTCAGAAGTTCTGTCTTGTGTTTAATCTAAGTTTTAACTAAATCTATGTTCATGCAGTCTATTCTTTTCCTTTCAAGGAATCTAGATTCACTTTTTCAGTTAATCTGAATCTTAGTTCGGTCTGAAACTAATTTGCTAATTTTCTCCTCCCTTCCTTAACCACTGCATACTACCAACCTTATCTTTTCACTGGAACTGGTTTAGCTAACATGAATATGATTTATTACATTCCTTTACCTTGCGTTCAATCTTCATATTAAATACGATTATAAGCTCTGCCTTGAGTTCAATCTTCATATTAAATACGATTATAAGCTCTGCCTTGAGTTGGAACTGACATTTTTCACGTGGTATTTATTCATGTGTAGGTCTCTCCAGAGCAGGGAAAATAGGTAGGTGTCTAATTTCACAAAAACATACCTATACAGCAGCATAACCTAACAAAGCCCTTGTCTTTTGTTTACGTCTCTAGGCCTCGGATTCGCTGGTGGATTCGTGGGTGCCATTCTTTTAGTAGCAGGTGCACTCTGTTTCATCCAGAGAAGAAATAAACTGGCAGCTCAGTACACAAGCAAAGGCCTTTCAACAACATCTCCGTTTTCAAGCAATAATACAATGTCTACCACTCCAACTCCCACAACAATCTCCGCAAGCAACCACTCTCTCATGCCATCAATCTCTAACCTTGCAAGCGCTTACTTCGGAGTTCAGGTCTTCAGCTACGAAGAACTGGAGGAAGCCACTGATAATTTCTCAAGAGAGCTTGGGAATGGAGGCTTCGGTACTGTCTACTACGGTATACTAAAGGACGGACGAGCAGTAGCTGTAAAACGACTCTTCGAGAGATCACTAAAACGCGTTGAGCAATTCAAGAACGAGATCGATATCTTGAGGTCCTTAAAACACCCCAACCTAGTGATTCTATACGGATGCACAACGAGACACAGCAGAGAGTTACTCTTAGTGTACGAATACATCTCTAATGGCACACTAGCTGATCATCTCCATGGAGACCAAGCACAGTCTCGACCTATTTGTTGGGCTGGTCGACTCAATGTCGCTATCCAAACCGCTAGCGCATTGTCCTTTCTACACGCTTCAGGTAACACACAAATTAAACAAACACAAAATAAAGATTTTTTTGAATTAAACAAATTTCCAATTTTAGAAGTATGTACACAAATTAATGAAATATTTAATTTGTTAATTTTTCAAAAGAAAAATAAGTTAAACATAATTCAACCAATAAAATCATATTTTGCATGATATAAATGGTTATAAAATATTAAAAATCATTAAATTTTGTATTCAAATTTGAAAACGGCAACTAATTTGAAAAAAAATCTTTAAAAGCATAACTAATCAAAATAGGAGGGAGTACAAAATAATATTTTCTTGAAATTAAACAAACACAAAACAAGATTTTCTTGAAAAATTAAAATGATTTAGTCTTTTTTGAATTTAGGGATCATACACAGAGATGTGAAGACAACTAACATTCTTCTAGATAGCAACTGCCAAGTGAAGGTAGCTGACTTTGGACTCTCACGTTTGTTTCGTACGGATCAAACTCATATTTCCACTGCACCACAAGGAACTCCAGGATATGTTGATCCAGAGTATTACCAATGTTACCGTCTCAACGAGAAGAGTGACGTGTACAGCTTTGGAGTCGTACTCTCGGAGCTGATCTCATCCAAAGAAGCAGTTGACATCACTAGACACCGACACGATATCAACCTAGCGAACATGGCCATTTCCAGAATACAAAACGACGCAGT
>OVBI01000577.1:5563-65087 GCA_900406495.1 Sisymbrium altissimum | reverse complement strand
AATGACTTCCCGGTAGGTCACCTATCCTTTGACTACTGCAGCTCAAGCACGTTTAACCCTGGAGTTCTCTCTGGATGGGGAACCGAAAAGGTAAGTGCACTTTGGTGACATAGGTAGCCAAATCAATTATTTTAACCTCTCCACATAAGTTTTCATATACCAGAAATCGGGATGTTACATAGATGCAGAAGCTGAAGAGCTGGAAGATGGAGCAAGGCACTCATGAAGCTCATCGATAACTTGATCAACTAAGCCCTCGAAATTCGAGAAATCCACCCTTATTTGCTTAACCTTCGAGCGCTCTTTTGCTATCTCCTCGGGATCGTTCCTGTCAAAAAGAGCAAACATTTCGGAGTTGCATACTCCTATCTCATAGCAGGACAACGACCCGCGACTCAAGACTAGCTTATCGATAAGAGCCAAAGCCTTCTCAGCATGAGCGGGACTTTTGTCTTTCGCCAACTTAAAGCCGTCGCGGTATGGCCTTTTGTTCTTAACTTTGAAGGCAGCATCTTTTTCCTCGAGCTGTTCTTCCAAAGATGCAATCTGAGACTCGAGGTCATCTTTGGTGTTGAAGAGGCGAGACACGACAGTGGCATTACGATTTGCCTCCTCCGTCAGGCTAGCCGCTTCCTTATCAAGATTCTCAACCTTCAATTCGTAGTTAAGATTCAGGAATCCAGTTTTTTCCTGAGAGGATCCCTATCGAGCTTGGCATTGGTCTCACGAAGCTCTGCCCGATGAATCCCTTTCTCATTCTCGTAGACGCCTTTGTTGATCAATGTAATGAGGTGCAAAATTGAGAATAAAGTAAGACAACAATCAGAGAAAAAATACTCAAGGAACAATAGCCATAAATAACAGTTACAGTATCCGAGTATAACTTATGAGAAAACAAAGTCACATGGGAGATGGGATCGTCAGAGGGATCCTTGATCTTTGATAAAAGATCCACACATAGTCCCCTATACAAAAATAAGGTCTTCGATTCATCAACAAAAACTGTATAGATACTGGCTCCCTAGCTGGGAGAGGTTCAGACCGAGCTGTACCTTTGAGATTTTTCTCACAGGAGTCCTCATTGGCTCCACCCTTCTTAAGAAAGGGGGTTTTCCTTTTTCAGTCGACCTAGCCGAACTCACCCGAAGCAGGAGCAAGACCAGAAAATATCTCTTTGCAAACTGGGGGAGGAGGAGCAAGCATTGCTTTGCGTGGGTCAGACAATCCATCACCGACGTTCCTTGGATCAACAACAGCAAGCTCCATTCTTTCTTCAGGAAAGGTGACCAAAGGCTCAGGACAGAACGAGGTTCCCTCCGTGTCGTCAACGCCCAGCACACTGACCACTGTGAACACCGGTTCTCCTGTGTGCGGAGAAGTACCCGAGGACTGGGCAGGAGGAAACATTGACTTCCATGCATTCTCCCGAAGCCTCTCAGGGAAGTTCATCATCCTTAACGCACACGAGAACACGAATTCTAGAGAGAGAAAGCTAGAGAGAAGTCAAAGCTCCTTCTCAAAATTTTGGAATGGCAAGTTATGAGAAGTGAGGAGGGGAGAAGGTATATTTATGGAAGGGAGTGTGGGTCCCACCGAGAAAAGTGAATTGCAGAAAAGAAAATCCTTAAAACATTGAAAAAGATATCAAAAAAGAAAAAAAAATTACCTATTTTGGAAAGAATTCCGGAAACACTTATTTTTTCCCAAAATGGAAGAAATTGAGAAAGGACACATGCACGGTCGGCTCTGCCTCCTTGAACGACATGCAGCATGCCAAAATTTGGCCAGGAAGGTCGATCGAAATGCGGCCTTAGGCCTGGCTCGGCGAATTTTTCTTCCCAAATCAGCAACCCTCGCTCGATCACCTCACTCCTTACTGTCTGGCTCGGCATTTTTCTTCTTCTTCTCCCTCAATCATTCACTCCAAAGAACGGGAGCAGGATGTGGGAATACAGCCGGCTCGGAATTCTCCCTCCATGTCTTCCCTCGATCTTCTGTCTAGAATTGACCGGCTCGGCATTCTCTCTTCTTCTCTTCTCTCGATCATTCGCTCCAGATGATCGAGATAGGACGAACATCACTGTCCGACTCGGCGTTATTATCATGTTTTAGTCACTGAACTTGAACAGTTTTTCGGAAAAAAAAAAATTTCTCTGCCGGACGACGTGTCACACGTCCGGCTCAGCGCAAAACCTGGCCAAACGACATGCCACACGTCCAGCTCGGCCCAAAAATCGGCCAAACGACGTGCCACGCGTCCGGATCGGCCCATAAACTTGGCCAGACGATGTACAACATGTCCGGCTCGGTCTCGAGCTTAAACTGTTTTTCGGAGAAAACTTTTACGAAAGTAATTTCAAAAGAAAAATATATATATACTCGAACACACTTTGACACTTAAGAGCCACAAAACAACTAAGCCAGCCTAAAGACTTCATCGGGTACCGAAACAGTTAAGCTCTTTAATCCTATATTACAGTTCTTAGCTACTTCGTCACTATCATACCTGNTGGGGGGGGGGGGAGCAAAATGTTGGGCTCAAACCCCATACTTTCAGAATTAACGGCTAAAAATGTTAAAATATCGCAAAAACTTCCATATTAGATATTTTTACAAAAAGAACGATATTCAGAAAATTGGTTACGTTTAAATTATTTTTTATCGATAACTTTACGAAAGATATACGAAAACTATTTCGTACTTAATTTCCGATAAACCTATAAAAGTTGCGATTCCTAAAAGTTTTTGTGTCATACAGCGAACACTCTTGCACTAGACTAGGGTAAGACCGAGCCGATCATCTAGCACGGACTGAACCAACCAGTTCGGCTCATCTGAACGACCACCTCTCGGTAATAGACCGATTGACTCAGCCTGATTGGCCACTCCCAAGGTGCCGAGCCGGACAGTCATGATCGAGGAGCGCTCCGCTTCTTGGGGCCAACCCGGAAAGTCATGATCGGGGAGTGATGTGCTTCCTTATGCCAAGCTGGATGGGAAGATTTGCAAGTGAGATAACAGGCGGGGAGAAAGTCGACCGGCTCAGGCGGAATTGCGGACCAATTGGTCCACCATTTGTTACCAAGCCGGATACGATTGTGACTATATCCGAGGCCGAGCCGGACAGTTAGGTTGGCAGTCCCAGATCAATACCGAGCTGCACTATCAGCTCGGCCATCCGGTTTGCCTCCTTCCCAAAAACCGTCCGAGCTGGACGGGAACGATCGAGCAGACCAACTGGCTCGTCCCATACCTCATCCATCTTTTTGGAGATGATTTGGCCGAGCCGGACGGTCCTTTCTTTCCCTTCGGATATCATTTCAAAGACTTATAGATGTTTTGTGAACTTCTCGATGTTTTCGTCAATTTCTTGTCGTTTTACAGAAAAACATTGTAACATTTTTATTTTCCTAGAAAGGTAATGCATTAGCTTAAAAACGAAGAGTCAAACCAAATGAATTATCAAACCGAATATGAGGGAAGAGATTGGGCGGAGCCAGCAGGGAAAGGATTTTGGGCCTCTCAAAGATTGTTGAAGATTCCTCAAATTCGGTGGAAAAGACAAAGATATATGTTCCCACATCGGGAATTAGGCTAATTAAAGCTTAAAGTTTTAAAGTATATATAAATATCAATGTATTCCCCAAAAGGCAGATTCTTAGTTCTCATACTTCCCAGGCTTTGTAAACTTTCCTCTTCGTTTATTTCCTTTGTGCAGAAATTTTTTACTTCAGCAAAATATTAATTTTCCATTTTTTCCTCGAGTTTCTCTTTTCAGAAGTTTCAGGATCTAATTATTGATTTTACTTTCCTAAAATACATTGTGCAAATTTTGGTTCCCACAATGACCAGGACATCTTCCACCATCCCAGAGCAGTAGTTGTGCTTCCATTCGCTAGGGCTAAAGGCATGTGGCAAGGTTTGACGTTGGTGAAGCCAGCCTGATAGCGGTTGTTTAGTATATCACATCTATACTTGCTCTGAGGTCACACAAACATTCTTCAAAGATTATTCCATTGACATGGCAAGGTAGGGTGAAGGACCCTGGCTCTTCTTTCTTCTCCACGACAAGGGGTCCTTCTTTGGTTCTGAACTCAGTTCCTAACACAACAGCATCTTTTCCAAGGACTTGGATTGCTTTGGCATAAATTTCTTCTTTGAGGTCTAGAACGAAAGCTGAGATTCCTCCGCTATTACCCATGCTAGAAAATTTCTATTCCACCTTCTTGAGTATGACAATCAACTATGCTCCTTGTTCTTCCATCGTCTGCTCCTTGTTTATCCCTTGATGAGGTAGGAGTGGTCTGTAGCTTTGAGGGGCTCTTCCTTGGGTCACTCTTTCTAGGATTCTTCTAACGTGAGTCATGTTTTTCTTAAACCTTCCCCCTCCACTTAAGACATCAATGTCCACATCCGAAATCGAGCCCATACCGAAACCTTTGACGGGGTTTACGGGGAAAACCACCATGAGTTTGGATAACATCCGACTCCCTGTCCAGGCAGGAAGAGTAACCAAAGTTGTTAACTTTGTAGTGGCAGATCATCCAGCCATCTACAACGTCATCCTGAGGATCCCTTGGTAAATTCATTACGAGGTATTGCCTCAACCTATCACCAGTGTCTAAAATTGCTAAGTAAGTCAGGAATAAAAACCGTTTAGCACAATTAAAGGGAATCCCGAGTTTGCTTAGTAGTGGAACATAAAACTCCGGGAACTTAAAATCAACGAAGAGGTAACACTTAAACGGAGGAAGTCCAAGGATGTAAAGTAAACTCTCGCAAATGAAACTTCCGAAAAGAGCTTCGAAAGGAAACCTCCGAAAATGAGACATCTCAAGCTGGACAGAAAGCTGGAACATCCAAAGCATTGGAAGATGCACCTGAGCATCCTCAAGCTCAGGAGATGGAGACTTAGCCTCCATTCAGACCTCGAAAAACCAAACGGATACCACTGGCTCGGGTCCAAATCTCAATGACTCGGAAGATGCCACTAAAAAATAATAAAAACAAACTGATCTGCGTGGCGGCTTAATCCTCGAAAGAGGTACGTAGGAAACTAATCTTTGGAAAGGTACAGCTGTCCCCCCCAAAACAAAAAGAGGGGGAGTGGGAGTGTATACACACTCATCCATATCCACAAGAAAGTTAAGACAGTCTAAAAAAATCAAAATATTTAGCATCCTATGGAATCAATGAGTTCCGAATTTTTTGTGTAAAAAGCTCCAAACACAAAAGAAGTTTTGAATTTTGTACAAAATTCTGAACTAAAAAGGATCTAAAGATTTAAAAGATGTTCCAGGTTTTTCGGAAAAATTTCAAGCTTTAACACAAGTTCCGAACTCCTAGTGAAAAAGGATTTCCGAATTCTTGATTTTCAGAAACAATCAGCCAGGTCAAAACTTTTGGATCACTTCTCGACAAACTAGCTCTCAAAAAGCATTTTTATAAATCGTCGATAATGTTCCGATATACACAATTCAAACACATCCCAATAACCTTCGAAGTAAAAAGAAACCGGTTTCGACAAATTCATCCTCGGCCATTGCTGGCCCCAATGGACGGAACCTGTTGTTGGGGTCAAAACCCATATTTCCGGAATTAACGACTAAACCTTTAAATATCGAAAGAAATTTACATATTTAGATATAAGTTCGGAAAAAGTTTGTCTTGAACTATTTTATCAATAACTTTACGAAAAACATATGAATGACTGTTTTCGAGAGTTTTATTGATAAACCGATAAAGTTGTGATTCATCGAACAAAGGACGGTCCGCTGGGTGGAATAAAGACAGCCAGCTTGGTAGTGAGTCTTGCCAAAAATACCGAACTGGATGCTCCTTCTCAACATGCTCGGCTGATCCTTTCGTCCTTTGGAAGATTTTTCCGATAACCTGTTGAACGTTACGATTTTTCTAGCAAAAGGCAATCAGCTAAGCATGAAGGACAGCCAGCTTGGTATTTTGGGAAACCAAAGATACCGAGCTGACTGTCATACCTAGCTTGTTTCAAGTCCTGTTATACCAAGCTGGTTGTAGGTCCTCCAAAGCGTGTACCAAGGAACATCAAGCTACACAGCACGGAACAGTCAGCTCGGTAGTTTCCCATGCCAAAATGCCGAGCTGGCTGTCATGAAACAGTCAGCTTGGTTTTCTCCTCCATCCTGCGGAGCAACACAAGGCATACGTTCAATGATCAAGGTGTATCTTCTGAACCATAATTCGTTTGCGCATGAAATCACTTGAGAATGTGGTCAGCTTAATTATGAAGCTCCTAGAAGAAGAATCAGATCAAATAGAGTTCTTATGAAAGAGTTATGCCATCGACAAGTTGGCTATTACAGCCAGCTCGGTAATGGACAGCACGGAGCAGTCAGCTCGGTATTTTCCCTTGCCAAAATACCGAGCTGGATTACATGGAGCACTCAGCTCGGTATTCTCCTCCCTCCTGGGTACCGAGCTGGCTGTCATCTCTCAAGATACCGAGTTCGATGCATCCTGCAATACATCGGACGATCTCCTCCCATGCTAGAGACCGAGCTGGACGTACAATTGGGTAGGAAGCAGCCAGCACGGCCGTTATTGGTTACCAATAACGGCCGAGCTGGCTGTCATCTTCCGTCCCATCTCATTTCGCTTTTTAAGTTTTCGTAAGTTTCTCGAAACATCGCGATGCTTCGTCTCTCGAAGACAATAAAACGTTAACTTAAAACAAACCGAAAAAACCCCTAATATGAAAGACAAAGGACAGGATTGGGGCAAGCTGGAAGGAAGAACCGACAATAGCTAAAACCGACTAACGGAAAATTCTGGACTTTTGTCCCACATTGAAACCTACGCTGTTTAGGACTTAGGATGTCTTAGTATTAATAAGGATCGATTTCTACATCTTGTAACACATAGAGAACTCATATAAGACTTAGCAATAAAAGCAATAAAATGTCTTTCGTCTCTTTGCCCTAGCTTTCCTTTTTCGATCATTCTCTGTACTTTTTCGTTTTCTCTCCCAAGATTCTCAGATCCTCACATTAACTTTCTGAAAATACATTTGGGTGAATTCGATTCCCACAATTTGGCGCTAGAAGGAGGGTGTATACGAGAAATCTTTATTCGCAAAAGCGAAAACCCTAGATCAAAACCTCAAAACTATGGCTAGAGACGAACCCCGTCAGCTACTTAACGTCCAGATGGAGATGGAACAGACGCGGCTACTATAGCTAAGCATTGATCCTCTATGCTGGCTCCCGAGAAGAAAAATCAGGAACACGAGAAACTTACGGAGACCCTAACTCAAGAGGTCAAAAGTCTCCGTAAAGAAAAAGAATCCAGAGCTTCTCTTTTAAGAAAGCGTCTCGCTTTCGCTACTCCAGTAGGAGCAGGAACTTTGAGGCGTGATCCCAAGGATTTTGTTTCCAAACCCCGTCTTCTCGCAGGATCAACGCTACTGCTCAGCCTCCGTTGCGTCGCCCCTTAGACGCATTAACTACTAGCACCAGAGGATTTGCTAACTTCGAGATGCCTTCTAAGAGAATTTACTCCATTGGTTTTGGGAATGGCTCATCTTTGGGGGTTTTCTTTTTAAGTGCTAATGACATTTCTGGTTCTTTATGATTTCCCTTGAGCCAAACTCGATGCCGATTTTTCGAAAGATTCTTGCTCCCCTATTTGTTACCCTTTTCTTTCTCAAATCTTCTCCCTTACCCAAAGAACTCTTTATCCTACACTGGTCCAAAACGTGGTCCAATTCCTGAAAGGAAAACTAGTCCTTCTCGGCCTAAACCCAATACTTTTTGCCTAGAAATATCCAAAATATAAATTTTAAAGGCCTCACATTCTCTAACATAAATGTGTTTAGTGGTTTGAAGTAAAGGTAATGGCTTGGGGTAGGAGGATGACTCGAGTATTTCAAAAGAGGGGTAAAAATTAGAGCCTATACCCAAGTACAAAACTCTATGAGACTAGAATTTAAATCAAGAGTACGATAATTCAAAATACAGATTTTCGGTTTTAAGTTCAAATGAGAGGAAAAATCTTATCATGCAATCCTATCCTTTAGACTAAATTTTCAAGAAGTGGGTTAAAAATTGTGGTGCGGCCTTAATCAGTTCTTATTTCTTTATTTGCATCAAACAATTGGAGGCACATACACGATTCAAAATTCTTAAAGCTATCAATGTACATAGGTTCGCTGACATCGGCCACATCCTAATTTGCAAAGTGATGCTAACTAAAAACGCAAGGAATATTTTTTTTTTATATGCAAAGTGATATGGAAATGATTGTGCTCCCCTAAGCTCAAATCACACAGTGTCTTATGTGACAAAAGCGAGAGAAAACACAATCTCAAATGACAGAATTAATGCGAGTGAAATTGTAAATGCAATGCGTATATACAAAAAGTGATGAGTTGGAGTGTTTAACCTTAGTTGTGGGGGGATTTGGTGTCCTCCCCGGATGCTTGTTCTCGAGTCGGGGTTCGTTCATTCCTTTTTCTGCGCCTTGGCAAGGCTGTGCTGGTGGATGATCTTACTGGCTCCTCTTGCACTCTTCCTCCGGAACCTCCACTTGGGACTTGGCTAGTGGAGTTCCTTCTTCTTGTTCCTCTTGCGGATGCCTCGAGATTTCTCCATGCTCTGCTCTGGTTCCGCCTCTCAGTTTTAACTTCATTGATGCTCCCCTTAAATCGTTCACCATCTTGTACAAGAAGCAGATTGAGCGATCTTGCCACTTATTCCACTTCCTTAGGAGGTTGATTTGTTTGTGCGCTGTCTTAAGGTCTCTGGACTCCTTTGGGGCCCTTTTGAAGTAATACTTAGCTGCTTCGTCCGCGGGGTCTGCGAACTCTTCCACCTCCTCTGGCTCGTCGTCTTGAGCATCAGCTTCACCCCGTCGTTGGTTCTGCTCTTCGTTGAGGGTGTCCATAAGGTCCTCGTCATCCGGGAATTGCAAGTTTTCTCCATAGGGGAAATCCTAGTACTCCAGTGGTTGGAAATCCAGTTTGATGGGGGTTGCGGATTGACAGGAGCTCCAGTTGGGCAAGAAGAGCATTGCCATTTTCCCATTCGTCAATGAGAAACAGTGCTCATGGCCAGTGTGGAACGGCTTTCCCAGGTATTGGGTTTTGCGCAGGTGGTGAATGTAAATCCACTCCAGTCCGTGGGTGATGTCCTCAGGTTCACGGCCCAATCTTTTTGAGTATGGCCATCACCACTCCTCGCCAGCAAATACAAGTCTTGTCATTTCCCTCGATCATTGAAGCTTGAATTCTAATGGGTTCCTTCATTAGCACAGTGACAAGGCCGGTCTTCCTCCCGGTACCCTCCAAGCGGTGTCCGTTGCTGGCGGTTAGGATTAAGTTTGCCATGCCGTCATCTATCACCTCCATGTCTCCACTGTTGATGGTGGTCGTGTCTTTCCTCAGGAAGAAGGTTTGTGCTACGGCTTTGTGAGCATAGCGAAGAGAAGGGTGGCGGATCTTGGTCCTTTTGACCACACCGGGTTGGTATAATCCCACTTATACTGTCTTCCATAGGGAAGCTAGCTCAGCTCTGTTGATTTCTAGCCTTTCTCCTCTCTCACTACCTTTTTGAAAACCAAAGATCTCCTCCAACTCCAGGAATCCAGCTTGGTGGATGCCTTGCTCCGTGGCAAAGAAGACGAACCCATCTCCATCTTCAGGGCACTCGGCTTCTTCTCCTTGGGCGTGGAACTTAACTTGGAGTGAGGCTAGTAAATAAAAGGTGGCGTTTGCATGTGAGGAGTAAGGCACCTGTATGTACTTCTTCAGCCCCATCACGTTAAAGAGGATTTGTCAATCCTCATAGATAATGAGTTCCTCCATTGTAGGCTCATAAGGGTACCTAGTGGGCCTCAACTCCAATCGCTCGAAGTTGGATCTGTATTTCACTAGCTCGGCGAGTGTTGGACCGTGGTAGTGACGGTCGGAGGTGCCAATGGATGGCTGTTTCTTCGGTTTGGAGGAGCTCGTTATTGGCCTCTTCCCCTCTTTCTTGGACTGCCTCTCGGCCGTGCTTACTCCAACAACACTTCTTCTCGTGGATCCAACCATGGTTTTGTAATTTTTGCTAGAAGGTTTTTAGTGTGAGAGAGAGAAGAGGGAGTTTTTGGTTGAAAAGAGCTTTGATGGATACTAGACAAGGGTATCGACAATGGGGAAAGATGCTTTCTTTTTATGTAAGGTTGATGTGATAAAAAGGTGGCTTGGGAACAGAAATAGGGGAATGCGTTGGCATGGTTAAAAAACGAAAAGGAAAAGAAGGTAATTGTGGGTTGCTATTGGACCTAAAGATTTGGATTTTCCCCAGCCACACAATCTTTATCTTAGTGGTAAAAGATTTTCCAAATATTCGAAAATCTAGAAAATTGATCTTGTTACCATTTTCTTTTTACCGTATCGGGCTATGGTCGATGTGTCGAAGCTTAGTGTGAAGGAACAATGCTTTTGTTTTTGCGGCCCATTATCCCTGACCTAATTTGCAAGAGGCTTGTCCCTTCTGTGCAAGACATTTAAATCATGTTCAAATAAGAGTCAAATATGTACATGGATAGGGTTGGGGTGCCTCCCAAGAGCACTTTGTTTATAGTCTCTTAGCTTGACTTTTTCAAAATCGTTTTAGGATGAATTGGAGGAGTTTTCACTCATTGATCCTCCTGTTGGATCCTTTATCTCCAAGACTCCACTATTGACATTATGATCATCTCCCTCAAGAATCGCATCAGCCTTATTTTCTCCAAAACGGGGTTCCTTGTTATTGATTGGTAGGCGAGTGTGAAACGCGGTCTTCTATTCTTTTTGGAACAGAGCTTCATGCTCATTTTCATCCAAAGATATCGGGACTGATTTAATTAGGGAAAACTTTATTCCCTTGTTCTTGATTAACCTCCTCACTCTGGACTCTCCTTGTTTTCCCTCATCAGATCTCTTAGCTTGCTTGTCAGGGGTTTTCATGTTGGCTTGGGATGGAATTCCGTTAATACGTTCATCCGAGCAGGTCTCCTCATCAATCATCCCCATTTTGCTCCATGATGTTAATCTCAGCTTCTAAGTTTTACTGACTTGAGCTTCTATGGTTCTTGTTTGATAGTTGAGGGTACATCGTGGTGATATCAAAACGGGTCTTCCTATCAGGAATAATCCCTTAGTGTCAGGTCCCAGGTCGATCACTAGGAACTCTGTGGGGATCATGGCATCGTTCAGCATGACTGGTACATTTTTGATGTTCCAAATGGTTCGCCTAGTACTTCCATCTGCCAAGTCCATTGGTTTGCTCCATCCATGGAATTGCTTGTATTCGAGTCGTTTAGATATGGAATAAGACATGACATTGCTGCTTGATCCAGAGTCGCAAATGCATTCTTCGAAGAGTGTGCATCCTATCACACATGGGAAAGTAAGAGGCCCATCGTCTTCAGCCTTCTCCATCACCAGTGGGGAATTGGATTCTCCCTGCAGGCTTCTCAAGATCTCCTGGATGGTTTTTCCGGTTGTTGCACTCACGTTAGCATAGGTTTTTGTCCTTATGCTAGGATGTTAGAATGGGAGCTCCTTGTTGTTAGACATTTCTTGGAACTTGGTCTCCACATCCCTTAGAGTTTCAGTCAGCTCTTCTTCATGCTTGTTCATTGGTTCTCTTTCAAAGCTTGAGATAAGTGGTTGCAATAGGTTGTACATCAAGGTGTTCTTGTTGTGAGAATTTTCCTTGTTCAATATATCAGCTTCTTCTTGCGTGAGGCTCTCCCCCCCCCTCCCACTTAGGTTAACGATGTCCTCATCGATATGCGTGTTCATGATAGGTTAGTTAATGAGAGTTGGTGAAATGTTTGTTGAAGTGTTTTGTGGGTGTTGTGTTGGGGATATGTGAATGGTGCTTCGTTCAATTATAGTGAGTCTTGTTGATAGAGTGTTGAGCTTGTTATTGATTGCTTCTAACTGTTCTTGCATGTTGATTTGTCCTTGCAGAAGTAGTGCTAGAGCTGTTGGGAGATGAAGCTCTGTCTTTGTACTTGATGAGTGATGGTGGCATATAGCGTGTCCATTGCGAAGGCTTGATGATTTAGATGTGCAAACAACAAGATTTTGGCAAGTGGAGTGCTTAATGTTATAATAAGGTGAAATAGGTGAGTCCTTTGTTAACTTTGTGACCAAAATGTTCAACTTTCCCATGGTTCGGCAACGGCGCCAATTTGATGCATGAGGTTTTTAGGGCTCATCAGTCAAATACCCCACTCTCAGCAAGATGCAGTATAGTGTGGGGTTTTATCGAACCATCCCAGGGGTTGTGACCCACTTTGGTTTTATAAACTTAGATGAAGTCTCACCAGATTAGAGTTAGAGAGGAGAGTTAGACAGTATATTAAGCAGAAATTAAAAGGAGGTTCACTTAGCATAAGATAATGATGTTCGTGAATTAGTTAAGGAGTTAGATTGGTTTAAATAAAGTAAAGCAATAAGCAAAGAAGAATGGAAATTGTTTAAAGTAAATAAGCATAAGTTGTAAATAAAAGTCAAATATAATGATACTGTTCTTTAATTGTCTATTTTAGGGTCAAGAGTGCCTTAAAGCAATGAGCTTCACTAGGTTAACCATACTCACAAGCTATAGTTCTTGGAGATAGATCTTTTAGTAAGAAGTTCTGTTTTAGACAATACCACTCTTGTGGATAAGGTCTCTACGAAGCCAGAGCCACCAAAGCTAACTTTTGCCTAGTGGTGGTGCAATGGATCGAGCTTTAGGGACATTCTTCATAAAACCGTATAGTTCCTTAGACAGCCAATGTCTTGGGTTAAGGAAACCACACATTCCATAGTGATTTAAGCTTCGACCCATGGAGTGGTTCTCTCACTAGGGGAGCTTAAGAACTTCACTGTGGGTGATTAGGCCACAATGAGCATTAAGAAAGACTAAGAAAGAAAGATTCAAAGTTTAAGCTCAAGAACCGAAAGTGAAGTGCTCAAGGCGGCTCTTTTCCCTTCAAACCATCAAGAACACTAAAGATGACTACTCACACATGTTAACCTCAAAATCTATTGAGAAGATGAGATTAAGCATGCTGAGAAGACTAAGCTTTAGAAGAATTTAAGTCAAAGCAAGAAAATAAAACGATGCAATATTATAAAAACCAAATGTGTTTTAAACCATCAAGAACAAGACTTGAAAATAAACAAGAGGAAAAATAGAAAATAAAATATGAGGCAAAAAGAATAATGTAAATGAGTTTCTCTCTCTTTCCTCTCTAAGTCGTGGCTTCTGAAACATGAGGTTGAGGTTGTCTTTTATAGGGGGAGAGGAGACAAGAAAACCCTATATTTCGGGACCACTTTGGACAGGTGGCCTTGTCTCCCTCATAATGATGATGTGGCGCTCTCTTTCTTCGCGCGTCTAAGGTCGCTTGTACGGCTTGCTTGCAACGATCCTTGGTTGTTGTGGGAGACCAATGTAGAATCCCGGATTTCTCACAGATCACTCCTTGTGTTGGGGAATCTTGTCTTCTGTCTTTCGGGTTGTGCAAACATGGGACATCGTACATCGGGTTGATCTTGATGTGCTTCCCTGGTGTCCTCTTTTTGTTCCTCGTTCCGAAAGCTTCCTCATTAAGCATCCTAATTCTCCATGGTTTCCTTGCAAAACAACTCCAAATATGAAAAGAAATATGCAAGGTCCTAGTCTAATGCTCGTAGTCCTAAATGCCATGAGAATCTAGCTAAATGATGCAAACGATGATGGTTAAGTGATGTAAAAAAGATGCTAAATGATGCTAAAATATGAAAAACTTTCGTAAAACTTAACTCGAACAGTTTTTTGGGAAAAATTATACATGCCTGGCCAGCTCGGCATTGGTTTGTCCCCCTACAGAAGGTCGACCAGCTCAGCATTATGCCTTTGTTGGACCAGCTCGGCATTATCTTCCTCTCTATAGTTTCCGCACAAAATTTTTCAGAAACCTTAACTTGAACAATTTTTCGGTAAAACTTTTATGAAAACTTTCGAAAAAACTTAACTTGAACATTCTTTCGGGAAAAACGTCTACAAAACCTTTCGGAAAACTTAACGTGAACAGTATTTCGAAAAAAAATTCTTCGAAATACTTAACTCTAACAGTATTTCGGGAAAACTTATACATTCCTGGCCAGCTCGACACTACGCCTTTACTAGGCCAACTCACCATTTTTGCCCCTCCAGTAAGCTTCGTACGAAAATGTTCGAATAACTTAATTTGAACAGTCTTTTCGGAATAAGATTCTATGAAAAAGTTAACATGAACAGCTTTTCGGTAAAAATTCATGAAATACTTAGCTTGAATAGTTTTCCGGAAAAACCTTTACGAACTTAATCTTCTTAAAGGAAAAACAGTTCCAATTTTAATACGCGTTCAACTCTATTCCTCCACTACGTTTTTTCCCCTCTGGTTCTTCTAAGTAAAAGGTTTTTAACGAGGCAACATCATAAGGGAATTACCAAACTGATCCTTGCTGCACATATCAGACACTTAATCTCAAGCAGTCCTCAAAACACAAGAACTTCTTAGCTCGGCCGAAATCCCCATAACTCCGCCGAGCAAAAACTGAGTTTCTTCTTCTTTCCACTCACATGCAATTAGGTCTTCTTTCTCATCAAATCCTAAGGACAGCCCAAGACATTTTCCACTCGACTCTCAGTCATCTCTGCAACAACCTGCTCTCTACCTAAAGATTTTTTGAGCTTTCGGTACGGAAAAATGGCAGACTCACTCTTCACAAAAAATCGGGGACTAAAACATCTTAGCTCCTTAATCCCATACTACACTTCTCGTTTACCTCGTCACTATCTTACCTGAGACTGACGAGCTGGGGGGCTAAATGTTGGGGTCAATACCCGCATTTCTGGAATTAACGTCTAAAATATTTAAATATCAAAAAATTTCCATATTTGAATATTTTCCAAAAAATATCGATATTCAGAAAATAGTTCGACTTACAGTATTTTTATTGATAACTTTAGGAAATATATACGAAAACTGCTTTTCAAGAGGTTTTTCCGATAAAAGTCGCAATTCCTCGAACATGAGACGATCAGCTCGGTAGAAAGGATAAAGCTAACCAGCTTGAAATTTTGCCCTGCCAAAAATGCCGAGATTGATGGCAGTTCCAGGAATGCCGAGCTGGCCATCGTACATTTCAAGAGGTTTTTCTAATAACCCGATAAGAGTCGCGATTCCTCAAACATGAGAGGATGAGCTCGGGATTTGGCCTAACCAAAAATGTCGAGCTGGATCTCCTCCCTGGAATGCCAAGTTGGTTGCAATTTCCTGTCCCACTTTCACGACAAAAATGCTGAGCTGGACAGAAATGGATGGTCAGCTCAACATTTTCTCAATCCAAAATGCCAAGGTGGACAGTAATGAGTGATCAGCTCGGCATTCTCTCCCTTTCTGGATGCTGAGGTGGTAAAGAAACGCCATCCTTTGGCCATTATATCCCAAAATGCCGAGCTAGATTCGTTCAGCGAGCCATCAGAGGATTCCCCCCCCCCACCCAACACTAAATGCCGAGCTGGACCTAAATCAAGGAGAATAGTGACCAGCGCAGTATTTTCTGTCACCAAGAAATGCCGAACTGGACATGATCCTACATCTTGTCCAATCTTGCTTCATTCTTCGTCTTTCAGAGCATTCCGCAAACTTATTGATGTTTTCGTAAATTTCTCGGAAACACGCAATGTTTTTATCTATCAAAGACGAAGCATGAAATTGGGCCGAGGTGAAAGGAATGACCGACACAAGCCAAACTGACTTATCAAAGATTCTAGAGGATTCTTGAAGAATTATGGAAAGATGATGGAAAAAGAGAAAACGCTAGTTCCCAAATCGTGGTTTTAGCTGTTAAGGACTTAAGTTTGTGTAGTATAAATATGGATCGATCTTTACCTTTGTAATGGATTCGAGTATCTTGCAATCTTCAATACATACCAATAAAAACAATAATATTCTCTTTTCGATTCCTTATTTCCTTTTCTGTTTTTGCCCTAATATTCTTTTCCGATATTTCCCTTACTTTCGCTTTCTCTCCCAAGATTCTCGGTTCCTCACATAATCAACTTTTCGAAAATACATTGAGGTGAATTCCGGGTCCCACATTTTTCCGAAAAACTGTTGATGATAAGTTTTTCAAAAGTTTTCGTACGAGCTGGTCATTGAAATATGCCGAGCTGGCTTACACATACTCTTTTTGTCTCAGAATTTTGAAGCAAATGATGGAGGAAGGCAAGGATCGAAAAATTGCGAGCTGGTTTCGTTTTTCTTTTTTTTTTGTTTTCTTTTATGAGGAGCTAGTCAGCTTGCTCGGTGAAAACTCGAGGAATGATGTACAGAAAAATACCGAGCTGATTGGATGTGTACCAGCTGGAGGTGTTTTTTCTTCTTGCTTTAGAGAGAAGATCGAGGGAAGAGAGGAGGCAGGATGCCGAGCTTGCTTGTGGGGAAGGAGACTTTCGATTGCAAGATGCTGATTTAGGAAGGAAAAGGGTGCCGAGGTGAATATGAGACAGCATGCTGCTTGATCAGCACGGTCAAGCTTCGGCGTGTATGCTTCTCTTTTTGATTTCTTACGTTTTCGAGAAAACTTAAGTGTTTCCGGAATTCTTTTCGAAAGAAGAAAGAAATTTTTCCTTTTCTGATTCTTTTTGTTTCCTTTTTGGTGGACCCGTTTCTTATGGTGGGACTCATATCCTTCTCCTATAAATAAGTCTCCACCCCTCCTCACTTCTCACAACTTCTTATTTCAAGTTTTGTGGGAAGAAAGCTCTGTCTTTTCTCTACTTTCTCTCTCTAAGTGCTTTGCTTTCATTTTTGAGAATGATGTAGTACCATGAAAGGCTGTTGGCGAATGCAAGGAAGTCTCTACTTCTTCCTACTGCGTCCTCGAGCACTTCTTTGAATGTTCGAGAACCAATGATCCATGCGCTGACCGAGATGGATGTTGATGATACGAAGGGAACTTAGTATGGTCCTGAGCCGCGGGTGACTTTCCCCGATGATGAAAAGGTCGATGTCGACACTATTACCGACATTGTAGAGAAGGTTGATGGTGGACCTCCTGCTCCCGCTCCAGTGATGCTTCCTCCTCCTCCCCTGGGTTGCAAGCAGATATTTTCTGGCCTTGCTGCTGCCTATAGCGGTCTGAATGCTTATGGAATGAAGAGGGGAGCACCAGTTGCAAAGAAGGGTGGTACCTTCGAAGATTGTTGCAAGAAGCAGTCGAAGGGTCCAGCCCGGTCTGCTCCTCTTCCAGAGGAGAAAGCTAGGATTTATACGGTAATGATTAATGAGTTGAAGAGCTTGTTCTGTAGGACTGGACAGTGCGTGGATCTTGTCTCGTGGATCAAGGACCCTGTGGATGGGCCCTTTTATCTCGAGACCATGTATGCTCCAAAGGCGTATTCCGACTTCGCTCAGTGCTCCATGAGGGTAAGTGTTTTCTCATAATCGTCTTTATGTTCTGTTCTGTTTCCGTTACTCATTGTGTGTTTGGTGCAGCTTCTGACCTTGTTTAGCAAGGGCGTTCACGAGTGTGAGGAAGGTATCCGTAGAGCTAAGCGCCATGAGACTAATGGAATGTGTGAAAAGGATCGTTCCAAGGAGAAGTTGGATACCTCGACCCTTAAGTACAACGAGAAGGTCATGAACCTTCATAAGGAGGTGGCTGCTGCAAAAGAGGAGGCAAACCGCAATGCTGCTTGTGCTGTTCGTCTTGTCAATGCCAAGGATGATCTCGAGTCTCGAATCAAGGAGCTGCAAAAGAAGTTTCCTGAGAAGGATACTGCCTCCAAGGCAAAGAACAAGAGGGGCTAACATGATGGGTACAAGGCAGCCATGGACAAGAGCTGAGCTCGTGAGGACAAGATGTTGGATTTGATTGATCGATTGGTTTTGAACCGCGATCCTGAGGCGTGCTATGTGATGGGAGTTTATAACTCCGAAGGGATTGTTATTTTTGACAGGATTGATTCTAAGGAGATAGCTGAGGAGCGCAAGAAGAACGAGAAGATGAAAGAGGATTTTGTCGGTTTCGATGGCTCAGTTGATCGTGTGATCGACGAACTCTGTGGATGACTTGCCCCATCTTCCGGATCTTTGGCTTCAGCTTCTCGTTCGTACGGAAATTTCCTGCTTTACACGTCGGCCAAGGAGATTGGCTTTGAGGAGTTTGCAGGGACCAACGAGAGTGCAGAAGGCCTTGCTGAGAAGGCCATCACTTTTTGGAGGATGATCATGCCTAGACCCCTATCTTCTTTATCTTTTTATCGTTTTTTGTTTTGGTGTTGTTTATTGCTGGGTCCTTTTGAGGCCCACATGATGACTTTGGCCGGAATTTCTCCGGAGGTTATATCTGAACCTTTTATATTTTTTCATGCATTTTCATACTCTGATCGCTGGTTTTCATGCATGTTTTAAGGTTGATTATTGCTCGTTCTAGATAAGAGTATGATAGGATTTTGAATGTTTTCTGTAGGAGAGTAGAGTAATTCGAGGTTTTATACTCACCTGTAATTCCTTTGCATTTTGAGATGCTTAGAAGCGTTGTTGATATTCTGTCGGCAAAACTTGTCGTGCTTTTATTAGACAAAAATATATTTGCGTTTTCGTAAGGCTGTTAATGATTTTGTGCCAACGTTGCTGAGAAGCGTTTTTTTCTGGGCTTTCGATAGGTTAGCGTTTCGGAAGCTAAGCAATGTTTTCATCTGGTTTTAGGGGTTGTGCAATTCCGACTTACCTCCCTTTTTTGA
Source organism: Sisymbrium altissimum (assembly GCA_900406495.1). NCBI lineage: Eukaryota > Viridiplantae > Streptophyta > Magnoliopsida > Brassicales > Brassicaceae > Sisymbrium > Sisymbrium altissimum. The sequence continues at coordinate 46,308 of OVBI01000577.1, read as the reverse complement.
CTTTTTGAAACACTTTACAATCTCATCTAGTGGTATGCTCGATTGCGTTTCTGAGTTGTTGAAAACCAGTGTGGCATGGTCGGCACTTACTGGGTTGCTGAGTTTGCACTGAGGATTAAGGCAGTGTGAGTCTTTCACCTGCTGACATGCCCTTCTCAAAGTCAAACCTAAGAATATCTTCCAGGATGTACCTCTCAGATGTTAAGCTAGGATATACCACTCGGATGTTAAGATAGGATATACCTAACCCGATTTATCTAGCGCGATGTTTTATCCGTACACGGACGTGGTCGAACCTCTGCCAGTATCGAGTATTGGTTAAGTCCTTAATCGGAAAATGGAAAAGAAACTGTGCTTATTGTGGCCAGCAACAAGCAAGTAGAAAAAGCGTTAGATTTGCACAAATCGTTTTTTAAATGATTTTTGAAAAAGTATAAGGAAGTTGAGCTGATGTGTTATAGAATCTTTCAGAATTTCGTTGTAGGCGAGTTCGTATGCTCCTAGCCTGACGATTTTGGTTATTTTGTAGGGGCCTTCCCAGTTTGCGCATAGCTTTCCAGCATTCTTTTACTGGATGTATGAAAGACTTTTCGTAAGACAAGATCGCCTTCATTGAATCTCCAATTGCGAACTTTGGAGTTCTAGTATTTAGCAGCTGCTTTCTGATAACTTTGCATCCGGATTACCGCTCGATCCCGCTTTTTGTTGCCGAGATCAAGTTTTTTTCCGGAGGATCGCCTGATTGATTTCCTCCTATTCAAGTAGAAAATTTCGGCGAACTCCAGGAAATTTGATTTCTAGGGGGATTACGCACTCTATTCCATAGACTAATGGGAAGGTAGTTTCCCCAGTTGCCTTTCTGGGCGTTGTCCGATGTGACCAGAGCATGCCTTCGAGTTCATCAGCCCATCTGCCCTTTTTTTCGTCCAGCCTTTTTTTAATCCACGGAGATTTTTTTGTTTGCTGCTTCTGCTTGGCCAATGCCTTATGAATACCTCGGAGTTGAAAAACTCAGACTGATCTTCCATTTCTCGCAGAATGATACGAAATGGTTCGAGATGAACTGTGAACCATTGTCAATTATGATTTTGTATCAAACTCTATGTCTAGATATGATGTTTTCCAACTTGAGCGTCTTTTATGCTTGCGTAGGAGTCTGCTTCAATCCACTTTGAAAAGTACTATGTTAGGACGAGCAAGTACTGCTTTTGCTTAGACTTGTGCATTGGTCCGACGATATCCATTGACCAAGGATGAATGGGTATGGAGAGGATATCGATGAAAAAATTTCGGCTGGTTGGCGAATTGTTGGACCGTGGCCTTGGCACTTCTCGCATTTTTGGAGAATTTTTGCAATCTTTTATCATTGTTAGCCAGAAGTATTCGTGCCATTTGATTTTGATAGGGAGTGCTCTTTCTTCAGAGTGGTTTCCACATGACCTGCTATGAACTTCTTGCATGGTTCTTCGGGCTTGTTCCCCTTCTACACAGTTCATTAGGGGATCGGAATGTCTCCACTTGAGAAGGTTTCCATCTAAGAGGACGAAGCGTTCTGCTTGTGTGCCCTAAGTTTTCGTGCTTCCCACTTTTCGGTAAGGAGTTCTCCGTCTACGATGTAGAGACGAATCTTCTTCATCCAATCTTGGTCGCAACCATACTCCCTCTCTTCGGTTTGTGGGTTAGTGTCAATGGTTAGAGCTGATTCTGGGTCGTGCTCGTCTATAAGATCTTCCGGAACCTCATCCTCGAGATCTTCTCTGGTGAGTGTGATTATATCAGGTGGTCTAATGCTTGGATATTCTGTGAATTATTTCTCAGGGGTTAAAGTTGATGCCAAGGCTGGTAAAGCGTCAGCCGATGCATTTTCTTCCCGAGGGATTCTTGTTATCTTGAATTATTTGAACTTCTTTGTGGGGTCCTGGACTACTTTCATGTAAGCCCCCATTCTCTCATCTCTGGTTTCATATGCTCTGCTGAGTTGGGAACTTGATGCATTGATAATAGGTGATGGGATCACCTTCATCTGGTAGATCCAGGGGGTTCCCAAGATCAAATTGTAAGTGGTCGGCCTGTCAAAGATGGTGAACTCAATGATCTAAGAGACTCTCACCGCTAATACCGGCAACTTGATGGTTCCGAGCAACATTGCTATATTGCTGGTGAACGCTACCAATGGTGTTGGAGGCCTTATGATATCCACATGGCTTATCTCCATCCGTTACGAGGTGCTTAGGAAGACGCGGTCCACTGAGCTTCCGATGTCGATGAGAATCTGGGGCACCCCAAAGTTGGCGATATCAAGGGTTACCACCAAGGCATCATCATGCAGTCGAGCTAGTCGCTATGTTTCCTACTCAGAGAAGGCGATCTCGACGTCGGACTTGTTGGACTTGATGCCGAAGTCCGACTTGAACGTGACAGCGCCCTTTGCTTCTTGATTGCTGTTACGGAATCGCTGCACAGCTTTGATCCTCCCATGATGATGTTGATCTTTTTCTTTGGAGATTTAGAGGCCTCGGCTTCGGAAGGTCTCGATTTTTTCCCAGGAGGCTCGGATTCTTCAGAAGCGAATTTTTCCTCTTGGAATGTTCTAACGAAGTCCTCGAGACTAAAGACAGCAAGGTCTCTGGTAGCCCATAACTCAGTCCTTGGGGACAGTGTAGGACACTGCGGTCCTTGGTTGTGTGGTCTTTCATCTGCTGAATGTCGCAGTAAGCGTTTTCTTCTCGTACCCAAGCCATGGGAGACGTTGGACCATAACGGCTCGCCCTGGAGACTTGGTTACACTGTTGGTTTGAGAGGAAGGCCTTTTGGATTCACGGCTGTCTCTGGACTCCGGCTTCTCGGAAGGCGAGGTGACGTTCAGCTTTGTGGGATGCAACTTTTTCCCCAAAGCGAGCTTTTCCTCTTCCGCGTCCATCCAATTGTTTGCTCTGAACAAAGCGTCCTATATCGTGTTCGGGCAGTTGATGATGAGAACGTCGCGGAACTTCGACTCATGCCAGAGACTGTGGTTTAGGGTGGTGATGCATGCACTGTTGGATATACCAGGGATCTGGACATGATGTTCTTGAATTTGGTCACATACTTGTGCAGCGATTCGTCCGATCCTTGGGATAGGGCCCAAAGATAAGCGTCGGATGTCCCTTTCTCCATGTACATAAATATTGCTTTAGGAACATAACCGACAGTTTGTTGAAGCTGTCTATGGAGCCGGACTCAAGTTGGGTAAACCAAAGTAAGGCCAGTCCAGATAGGTTCTCGGAGAAAATTTTGCAGAAGTCTGCGTCCTCTTCGTGGTCCGAGAGGTTTATGCTCTCTACCGCGATCTGGAATCCTACCAAGTGGCTTTTAGGATCGTTGTTTCCCTCGGAAGTTGGGAGTCTAATTTTACGAGAGTCATGGATCTTAAAATTCACGATGCGCGGTATAAAAGGGGTTCGCCTAATGTCGTCCATGATCCGGTCAATCCAAGGTGCCGATCTTGTTGCCTGATGAAATTTATATTTTATCTCTCAGCTCACAGCGAACTTCATCAAACTCCGAAAAATTTACAAGGTTCAGCCCGTGTGTTCCTTCGGAATTTGACTCCCTAGGGGTAGCTTTCAGATCCTCATCCCCTTCGGAACCAGTCAGATTAGCATTATTAGGATTGACAGTAGAGTTGTTACATTGTGGGTAAGCCTGTGGGATCGCCATTGTTGTTATTGTTGGCTCCGTGGGCGGATCCTTTTGTGGATTCTATCTGGGATGATAGTTCCGCTCGTTCATGTATTGTGATGGCTTGGGCCATGCTCGTGGCGTCGACATCTTGCAGCAGCCCTTGCACCTGTTGCGCCATGCTTGTCTTGGTCTGGTGGACCTGCCCAACGGACTCTATGATTGCCTCATTGGTTGGAGGATAAGACTGTGATCCTTCAACCATGATGAGGGAAAGCTTTTTTCAGGAAGAAAGGAAAAGAAAACTAGAGAAAGAATACATTCCTTCTAGCGCCAAAATGTGGGTGCTGCAAATCTCTCACACTGTTATTTGTTTAACAGAGGGTTTCTTTCAGTTCAGCCAATGAGAAAGTAATAAGAAAAAAGCTAAGCAAAGAAAGAAGAAAAGAACAAATGTTTACCTCAAAGAAAGGTGGTGAATGGTTCTGTATTGATAGCCAGATTGTTGTGCCAGAAAGGAGATGTCTCTCTCCAAATGATTTATGGGGTTATTTATACAATGACTGACAATTATGTTTGTCCCATAAAAGTGAATAATTCCCCCTAAATACATTGGTTACAACCTAAAAAGAATAAATAAGTAATGGTCATAAGTTAAATGTCTTGCTAGTTCCTTATGATTTTGCACCTTAGGAATTTATTCCTCAACTTTCATTAGATCCCTTACTCAGAGCTTGTTCTCAAAGTGCTACGCCTAGTGTTTGCTTTTTTGGCCTCGGGATTTTGGGGTGAAGTCTGACTTCCTTGTTCCTCCTCGTCGCAGTGGATTTGTGGTGACTTACATGGGGATCGCTTCGTCTGATCAAACGTACTGATCTTCGAAGTGATCTCTCGGATCCTTGGATCTGCACTTGGGATGCGAGATCCGACACCAACAATCAGCCTCTCGGTTTCTAGAGATCATCGTTCAGAAAGTATAGAAGGATTTTTCTAAACAATACAAAGAAAAATCTTTCTTTTTTTTTTCTCTTTTTTGTAAACAAGACCTAGGTAGAAGAAAGAGAAGCAACCGGGTTCCTTAAAAACGCTACTATGCGAATGCTCCTTGTAAAAAGGGCGAAGTGGGAAGGTTATTTCTCTATTTTATTGATATAAAATAGGGTTAAATCAAGACTTAATGATTTAGGTGACGCCGGCAAGTAAAATCATTATCCTGAGAACTGAGGAAGATAAAGATGCGCATAGGGAACAATTGACAAGACAGTTAACGTAATACCCACGTCTAGTAACTTAAGTGCATCGAGCTCCCAGTTCGAGGGACTTGGGGGGCTACATGTTGGTGTCAGATCTCGCACCCCCGGCGCGAATCAAGGAGATCACTTCGAAGATCAGTATGTTTCTTCAGACGAAGTAATCCCCGGGCAAGTCATCACCTAAACACTTCGACGAGAAGAAAACAAGGAAGTCAGATTTCACCCAACATCTCGAGGCAGACAAACAAAGAATTTGCGTACCACTTCCAGAACAAGCTAGGAGCAAAGGACCAAAGGAGAGTCGAGGACTAAAAATGTAAGGTGTGAAGTCATATGTAATTAGCAAGACATTTAACTTATGACCGTTACTTATTTATTCCATTAACGTTATAAGCGACGTATTTATGGGCAATTATCCTCTTTTATGGCGCAAACATAAGTGTCAATCGTTGTATAAATAGCCCCCTAAATCATTGGGAGAATGAGATCTCTTTTCTGGCATTACAATCCAGCTATCTATCAATAATAATTCACCACTTTTCGTTGAGATAAACACTGGTTATTTGCTTCTTTCTTTACTTAGATTTTTTTTTTTTATCACTTTCTCTTTAGTTAAACTGAAAGAAACCCTATATTAAAACAAATAACAGTATAGAAGATTTTCAGTACCACAGTAAAAATTTTGCTTTTTGCGATTAACCAAGCCTTTTTAATATTTTCTTTTTCTTTTTTTTGTTTTGATTTTTTTTCTTCGATAGGCCAGCTCAAATAGATCCTTAGATAGATAGAAAAGAGTTGAAAATCAAAGACGATGATGAAGAGTTGAGAATAATGCATTAATTGTTAAATATTAATTTTTTCTTAATTTATCTGAAAATTCTAAAAAATTTACCATTAAGAAGCAGAGACAATATTTGTTATATATATATATATATATATATATAAAAGTTAGGATTCCATTACTATTGAATAGGCCCAAATGTGTTGACACTTCTAGACACTTTAGGCCTGGTTATTTAGTACTTCCACCAAGACTAAAGTACTCTTGGTTATTTCACCTTCAAAACCCATCATGACTTGTGCAGCTGTGCTAAGAGAACTTGGTTGATGAGTAGTACAATGGCGTTCATGAACTGTTGGGTCCTGGCCATAGTTATTTGGCCGATTCGAATAGACAAAACAGCCTTATTAGTTGCTTGGTCAAGTTTGCCATCACAGGCGTGGGTCGTTTCTGGTTGAGTTTCCAGTTGGTCGAGCTGAGTTCTTAACTGGTCAATGCAAGTTCGTAAGCGAGGTCTGTTAAATTGGCAAAAATTTCATCCTGATTGAGAGAGGTTCTTGCTTGGTCGAGAAAACTTCCAACCATGATTGTATCAACAGAACACAACGGATTGGATTTGGATTCCCGAATAACAATTTTTACTTATATGCGTAAATATACATCACAAACAAACACAACTATAAAATAGATATATACTCCACTTAGTGAGCTAGCTAATTTTTTTATAAATATATATAATGAAATAGATGAGGTGGGGAGACAATAGCATAGAAAATATAAGTAGTTAGCTGTGATGTGAGCTAAAAAAAATAGGGNAAAAAAAAAAAAAAAAAAAAAAAGGCTAGTTAAATATGTTTTTTATTCTCTCTTTTTAAATTTAGTGGGGTAAAAGTGAATACTTCATCCTATGTATTTTCCGATTCTTATCTCTACGTGTTCGCAAACCTCACCATTATATGATAAGTAGAAGACAAAACTTACATCTAACTAGCCAAACTTATCTCTCTCCAAAACATTTGGTCCATACGATAAAGCAAGAAGAAGAAGAAGAGGAAGAGGAAGAGGAAGAGGATGAAGCATGAAATGAGGAACCGGAAGCCACGATGCATATCAATCTTCTTTCTTCTTTTTGGTTTGCTTCTTGGAAATTATGTAGTCCAAGGTCTTACAATTTCGACCCTCTCCTGCATACTATATATATATATATATATATATATTCTTAATTCCAATCTAATAACTCCACATCAATACTAACAGTTATTTGTTTTTCCTTTTTGAAACTCTCTTGTTTGTGTACTTTTGAATCAGCTTCAAGAGCTCGTTCTATTGAGGATACACTCTCACTTCCCCCACAAGTACATCTCCTGGTATATTCATAATGAGATAATTGTTGTTTATTAGTAATTATGACAAGAAAAACCATCGATTTATAGCTGATTCTGCTCGGTATTAATGTAGTAAAACGTATGTGGCAATATTTTAATGCAGTATTCGAGGAGGCATATGATTGGGTCGACGGCACCAACTTGTACTTACAACGAATGCAGAGGATGCAGATACAAATGCAGAGCTGAACAAGTCCCCGTCGAAGGCAATGACCCTATCAACAGTGCATATCACTATAGATGTGTTTGTCATAGATAATAATGATAATCTCTTCTTTTTGCACCTCCATTGCAATTTTTGTATCGACTTCATTGCATTTTGTTTTTTGAATGAGATGTTTGCTCAACATTATTTCTTCAGATTTTTCATTTATACGATGGCGTAGATAATTTTTATTTTCAATGTATAATAATTTTTAAAGTTCCTGTGCAAAATTAAAATTTTTTATGTATTATACAGTTTCTTTTTGACCAAAAAAAATGTATCTGTTTGTATTGGTTAAGTTGTTTTTAGTTATTTTTGAATGTATAAAAGGAGTAAATTGTACTCACTCTGTTTTTGAAAGAATGATGTTTTGCTTTTCTATTTTGTTGTTGAAAGACTGATTTTCTATACTTTGATTAATGATTTTTTTCTTTAATAAATTTAATTAGTTAATGACATATATATGAGAAAAATGGTGTGGTCCTAGTTATATAAGTATTGCGAAACAAAAAAGTACATATAAATATAAATAATTAGTTAATTAAATAGTAATTGTGTCTTAATCTGTGTGCAAAAGGTAAACTATCATACTTCATAAAATAGAGATAGTATATTAAATATGTTTTAAGTCTGCTTGCATTCACCCAGAACATCTTATTATACGGAACAAATGGAGTATTAATTATTAGTATTTCTTGCTTACATATTAAAACATGTTAACTATCCGTTCACGAATTTTTGTCAATTTTCATGCCACTGTGTGGATGGGATAATATGGTAGGCTCTGTTAAAGTATATGTTGGGATTGGTGTTGATGATGATAATGACGATGACGATAAAGTTGAGTGAGTGGCTGTATATAAGTGTGCTAAAAAACTACTGGGAGATATCACATGGTTATGTGGTCCATTTTTTTAGACATAAGTCAAGAAAGGATCACATGAGGGAACTAGAGTTGGTATGTTTGTAATTCTAGCTCTCTCTCTCTTTTGTTCTGTTTTCAGTTATGACAATACGCATTAAAGTCATTTGTTCCATTAACATCAATCGAATGTTACAGAATGTTTATGCTCCCCTCATCTGTTTCTTCTATATTCGGGACTTTTGAACAAATATGTTTCATTTATGTACAAACTTCGATCTTGTGCTAATACGTACTTCCACTACAAAGAATTTGTTAATCTTTAAAGTTAAATAAAAAAAGAGTTTTTTTTTTGTTTGTAATAGTGTTTTACACCAACTAATTAGTTTTAGTTAGATTACGTGACATCACCTCTCACATCTAGCTCCTTATCTCAGCCACTTTCCACATGTTCTTATTTTTATAATTTTTTGTCAAACAATTTAATAGTTTCAAATTTTAAGTGATATTTACTCAAAAGGTGATAGATTACATGTACATGTGAGAGTTGATTTAATATTTTAAAAACTTTATATATTTTGAAAATCAAGATTACAACTTGATACTCGCTTTTTTTTATCTGACTCTAGAAGTTGCCACAAAAAAGTTAATTGTTGGCATAATAAATGAAAGATCGGTAGACTCGGCCATTTTCAGACTAAGGGGCCGAAATAACCGATTCTGGAATTATAATCGGCCGAGGGGCCAGAATTTCCAGCCTTTAGACCATCCTCTCGAGTTTGGGACAAGTTTGGACATTCCCAACAGGATGATAAAGTCACTCCCTAGGGATGAGCGGACAAAAGCTATCGAGTTTTATAGAAAGGTAAAATCGTAGGAAACATAGTACCTTATTTTTCCCTTTTTCGTGAGTTCTGCCTCACCGTCCTTTTCCTCTTGAAGCTCGTAGTTCATTACAAAACGCTTTTTCATGAGACGGAGGAGCTTCACAGGGTTGAGAATGGAGAGGACACACATTGAGATTCATCGAGAGATATGCATCCTAGTGTCAGGCCCCTCCAAATGGGTAGAACTGGACTTTGGTGAGTTTCCTGGTCCAATTCCAGACGCCAACGGCGATTTGGCCGGCAAAGGTGTTTCACCTACTCCGTGGATGTTTTCGTTTTTGTTTTTTGAATAATGTTTCTTACTTGAATAACAAGGGTTGAACGGTCTGCTCGGTGAAGCGAGCTTTTGTTTGTTTTGGCACTTGACGAACAAGCTTTATTTGCTCTGTTTTGTCTGAGCATTATAATGAATAAAATAGAAATGCGATTCCACTTTCTTCTATTAAAACAAAAATGGGATTTCATTCCAGTAAGTACATGAAAATGGGATTTCATTCCAATAAGTAAAACGAAAATGGGATTTTATTTTATTGAAATAGCTGAACTTGTAAGAATAAGCTGCATACGTATCCAAGATTGGGATTAAGCCAGACCGTAGTTCATTGAAGTAGAAAGTACAAGACTTATATGTAAAGTTTTTTTAGGTTGATCATGTTCAAAGGTCGTTGGACAAGATTACCTTCAAAATCTTCAAGTCAGTGGACTCTAGTTCAAACAATTTCGGTTACTCAATAAGGTCCTTTCCAATTGATCCCAAGCTTCCCGGCCTTGTCTTTCTTGGTCTTATCGAAAATACGTCTTACAACTAGGTCACCTCCAGACAAGGGTCGGTTTTTCATCTAAGAGTTGTAATACCGAGCAGCTGCATGTTGATAGTTTTGAAGCCGGATCAGAGCATGGTCTCTCCGTTCCTCAATAGTATCCAGTGTGTCCTCCAACATGGTAAAGTTTAGTTTTTCGCGCACTGGTGCCTCGAGCCGTCGAAGTACGGGCACCTTCAGTTCGGATGGGACGACAGCTTCGACTCCATACACGAGAGAAAATGGGGTCTCTGCGGTGGAATGACGAGGTGAAATGCTATAAGCCCATAATACTGAGTTGAGTTCATCGTTCCATCCTCCTTTCTTCTGGTTTAGACATTTTTTAAGACTGTTTAAGATAGTTTTGTTTGCGGTCTCGGCCTGTCGATTTCCTTGTGGATATCTCGGCGTAGAGTAGCTTAGCTTGATTCCCCACGACGAGCAAAAGTCCTCAAAATCATGAAAGATAAACTGAGGACCATTGTCAGTGACGATCTCAATAAGGACCCCATACCGGTAGATGATGTTTTCCCATAGGAGAGTTTTGAAAATAGATTCCTTGATGCCTGTATACACCTCAGCTTCGATCCATTTTGAGAAAGAGTCGGTTATGACGAGGAGATATTAGACCCCCCCCCCTGTTGATCGAGGTAGTGGTCCGGCTATGTTCATTGACTACCGCATGAAAGGGAAGGTGACAATATCCAAGACAAGATCTCCGAAGGTTGGTGGCTGAGGGGGCGTGGAGCTGGCCTTTCTTGCAACGTTTAGCATACTGGATGCAATATGTTATCATGGTTGGCCAAATTGTCCCTGTCGCTTGATTTTGGAGGCCATGGGTCATCCCGTCGAGTTGCTCCTGTAGAGTCCTTGATTTGTTTTGTTATCTCTGTCTCGGGTCCATAGATACAGAGTAAATAAGGGTCGCTTACTCCTCTTCTATATAGGGATCCTCTGATAAAGCAATATTTCATGCCGGTGATTTTAAATTTGCGGGCTTGCCACTTATCTGAAGGGAGCGCGTTACTTAGAATATAATTCTTTATAGGGTCTCTCCAATCAGCCCCCACCATCACTAGGAGGAATATTTTTGGGGTATGAGAAATCCCTTGGATTGTGTTCCGGCGGTTGATCCATCTCCATTTCTTATTTATCGCTTGCCGTCTCAGAGTTGTCTTCTAGAGTTTCATCATTAATACCGGAGGTATCCTGTTTGCCATCACTTGGGGGGTGTCACCTTAGATTGGTTTTTCTCGACCCCTTTCAGCGCTTGGGAGGGTGTGGCGGCTAGGACTTTGGATTTAGGGGTTGTTAACCTAGATGAGTTAAGCTCACCTCCGTTCAGCTAATCTCACGTATCTAGCTGAAGTCTTGGATCATCATCCGTACAATCTGTACATGTATGGAGTTACTTGGATCTCAAGGCAAGTAATCTGCTTTAGAAGAGTGGTACATAACCAAAGGATTATCTTTATAAGGATCTGGAGGGCTCTTATCTAGCCGTTGAAGGAAGAATGCCCAGGTTCATCCATAAAGTAGCCATTGTCACTTCATGGCACCTTTACCTTTTACTTTACTCCTTTTTTATATCTGTCAGAGATATGCCTTAGGATATCCTCTTTTGCTTTTCTCTTTATATAAAGTTGTATACTCATGTAAATCAATTGAAGAAATGAAAAGTGTCTCCTTCTCTCTAATCTTGTCTTGTTATTGTCCTTAATCTCTTCTTCTCTCTTAATATCTCCTTAATCTCTTTAATCTTTTCTTAATCTGTTGTTAATCTCTAAAATCTTTCAGGGGTGATGCTTGGACTGGCGATGCATTCAATGGTATCACGCGCTTCAGGTTCGGGTGCGATGTTGAGGCAAGAGCTGCCAGTGCCTCGGCCAAGGTATTCTCTCCACGTGGAATGAACACGAGGTCAAAAACTTTGAACTGTGAGGCTAATTCTTTGGCCAGAACAAGTTACGCCTCCATTCGTGGGTTTTTCGCCTCATAATTTCCTTGGAACTGATTTACTACTGGCAGGGAATCGCAGTGATCGCTTTGTCACAATGTAGCCGATGAACTCCCCGGAGGGGACACCGAACATGCATTTGGTAGGATTCAGCTTCATACAAAAGGAATTCACAATGCTGAAACAGTGTTCCAAATGAGCGATATGATCGCATTGGTTTAAGACTTAAGAAGCATGTCGTCTATGTAGACCTCCATGGTTTTACCCAAGTGCTTGTCAAACATTTTGTCCACCCGACGCTGATAGGTAGCGCCGGCGTTTTTCATCCCAAACGGCATGACCCTATAGCAGTATATACCGCAATCGGTGGTGAAGGAAGTCTTCTCCTGATCATCTGGATTCATCATGATTTGATTGTAACCTGAGAAGGCATCCATAAACGTCAGGAGACTGTGACCTGCGGTGGACTCCACAAGGCAGTCGATATGAGAAAGCAGGAAGCTGTCCTTGGGGTAGGCTTTATTGAGATCCATGAAGTCCATGCAAACTCTCCACTTTTCATTCTTCTTTTTGACTACCACAAGATTTTCAAGCCAATCTGGGTACTTGACTTCTCCTACCGAACCGATGTCAAGGAGCTTCCTCCACTTCGTCATTGACTGCTCGTCTTGGTCTGTCCAAGTATCCTCTATTTCTGCTTGATTGGCTTGAAGCTAGGATCCACGTTGAGCTCATGGGATATGGTAGTTGTTGTGATGCCGGAATTATCTTTTGCAGACCAGTCAATAATGCTAATATTGTTGGATAAGAAATTCACAAGTGGGTCCATGACCCCGATGTTGAGTGTTGCCCCGACCTTTACCATGCGCTCTGGTCTTTCAGAATTGATATGGACTTCAACAGTTATATCACAAGTTGATTGACCACTGGGGAATCTTTCCACTTCCTGCTCTCTCGCAGGGATGTTTAATTGTTATTTGACATTCATCCAGTGGCTACTTAGATAGCAGGCCCATGAGACTTCTTGGTCTCCGCGGATGGTGCCGATTCCCTGCAGAGTTGGGAACTTGACGCATTGATGATAAGTGGATGGGACCGCCTTCATCTGATAGAACTATGCATTACCCAAGATCACGTTATAAGCTGTTAGCCTGCCGAAGACGGTGAACTAAGTGATCTGAGAAACCCCGTCAACTAAGACTGGCAACTTAATAGTTCCGAGTGATATTAATGTTTCATTGGTGCATGCTACCAATGGCGCTGGAGGCCCTATGATATCCACCCAGCTTATCCCCATTCGGTGCAAGGTTCTAAGAAAGATGAGATCCACCGAGCTCTCGGTGTCGATGAGAATCCTGGACACCTCAAATTTGGGGATACCAAGGGTTACTACCAAGGCGTCGTTATGCGGTCGAGCTACTCGTTGGGTTTCTTTCTCCGACAAAGTGATCTCAACGTGAGGCTTGATGGATTCATTGATAGAGCTTGATTTGAACGTCAGAGCACGCTTGTTCTTTTTTATTGACGTTACGAAATCGCGGCACAGCTTCGGTACTCCCATGGTGACGTTGATGTTTTTCTTTGGAGACTTGTAGGTCTCTGCTTCGGAAGGTCTCGAATTTTTCCGAGGGGGTTCGAAATCTTCAGAGAGTTAGCCTCTCCACCTGGTATGTTTTAACGAAGTCTTGGAGGCTAAAGGTAACGAGGTCTCCAGTAGCATATAACTCAGCGAGGTGTTTCTTGAGAACGCTGAAGCCCTTGGTTTGGTGGTCTTTCACCTGATGAATATTGCAGAAAGCGTTTTCATCTCGGATCCAAGTCAAGGGAGAGGTTGGACTGAAGCGGCCTTTCCCTGGGGACTTAGCCACAATGCTTATGGGAACTGAAATTCACCCCAATATATTTGTGATAAGTTGTTAATGTGAGGATTCGAGAATTTTGGGAGAGAAAACAAAAGTGAGAGAAAGATCACGAGAAAGGAAACTAGGGCAAGAACGAGAAAAGAAACAAGAAATCAAAAAGAGAATATTGCTGATTTTATTGCTAGATGTGGTGTTCAAGATATGTAAGATTGTGTTACAAGATTAAAAATCGATCTATATTTCGAGTCCTAAGCAGCCAATGTCTCGTTGTTGGACTTACCTCTTTTTCTTTTTCCCACCGTCTTTCCAATAATTCTCCGAGAATCTTCCAGAATCCTCAGTAGTTCGGTCTAACCTTTCGGTTGGCCTCTTTCCAGCTTTGCCCAGCTTTCATCCTTCATTTTCCAGTTTAGTGGTTTCCCCGGTTTATTGAAACTTTTACGAAAACATCGATAAGTTCGCGGGAAGTTCCCGAAGACGAAGAACGAAGCAAGATTGGACATGGTGCATGATGTCGTCCTGCTCGGCAATCCTTCGTGAAGGAAAATGCCGAGCTAGTCATTCTCCCCCCAAGGAAAATGCCGAGAAAGATCGTCCGACGGCTCGTTGAATGCGCTCAGCTCGGCATTTTGGAAGGATGATGTAAGCTTGGAATTTTAGAGAGGAGAAAAAGCTGAGCTAACAGCTCAGGACTACCAAGCTCGGTATCTTGGAAGGAGAAGATGCCAAGCTTTCGTGTTTGTCGCTGTCCAGTTAAGCGTTTTGGTACCAACGGGACAGAAGGAGGGATCCAGCTCGTCATTTTCTGGGTGAAAACCTGTTCGGCATTTTCTACTGACTAATATGCCGAGGTGGACACCCTCAATGCTGAGCTGGCAGTGTCCTGCTCGAAGAATCGCGACTTTTATCGGTTTTTTGGCCAAAACGATCAGAAAACAGAACGATCAGCTGGACATTCAGGAGAATGTTATCCAGCTCAGCATTTCTGGCTGGACAGAATGCCGAGCTGGTCAGCGCATCGTAAAATGCCGAGCTGACAACGTTCTACTCGACGAATCGCGACTTTTATTGGGTTTTCGGCCAAATCGATCAGAAAACAGAACGATCAGCTGGACATTCAAGAGAATGTCATCCAGCTCGGCATTTCTGGCTGGAAAGAATGCCGAGCTGGTCAGCTCATCCTAAAATTCTGAGCTGATAGCATTCTGCTCGAAGAATCACGACTTCTCTCTGTATTTCGGCCAAACCGATCAGAAAACAGAACGATCAGCCGGACATTCAGGAGAATGTCATCCAGCTTGGAATTTCTGGCTGGACAGAATTCCGAGCTGGTCAGCTCATCCTAAAATGCTGACCTGACAGCATTTTGCTCGAAGAATCGCGAATTTTATCGGTTTTTCGGCCAAACCGATCAGAAAACAGAACGATCAGCTGGACATTCAGGAGAATGTCATCTAGTTCGGAATTTCTGGCTGGATAGAATGCTGAGCTGGTCAGATCTTTGTAAAATGCCGAGCTGACAGCATTCTGCTCGAAGAATAGCGACTTTTATCGGTTTTTCGGCCAAACCGATCAGAAAACAGAACGATCAGCTGGACATTCAGGAGAATGTCATCCAGCTTGGCATTTATGGCTGGACAGAATGGCGAGCTGGTCAGATCGTCCTAAAATGCCAAGCTGACAGCATCCTGCTCGAAGAATCGCGACTTTTATCGGTTTTTCAGCCAAACCGATCAGAAAATAGAATGATCAGCTAGACAGTCAGGAGAATGTCATCCAGCTCGGCATTTCTGGTCCAGCCAGATACGCCGAGCTGGTCAGCTGACAGCGTCCTGTTTAAACATTTTAGGTTGTTAATTCCGGAAGTGTGGGTTTTGACCCTAACAGTTAGCCCCCCAGCTCGTCAGTCCTATGTATGACGAGGTAATTAAGGATTGTAAAGAGGGATTAAGGAGCTAACATTTTTGGATCTCCGCCTTCGCAACGAATGAGTCCACGATTCTTGTTCGAGTGGGTTACTGCCGAGGTGCCCGAGAGTGGAGTGGATAGGTTGGCTTGGTGAAACCAAGAAGAAGGACTCAGTTGTTGACGAGTGGAAAAGAGACCTGATATTTTGCTCAGCGGAGTCGTGAATACTTAGGCTGAGTCTTACGCTTTAGAGGTTGCTGAAGCTTTAAGTGTCTGGTATGTTCAGCAAGGATCGGATTGGGGAAGTGTTTACGACGAAGCCTCGTTAAAAACCTTCCACTAAGAAAACCCGATGGGAGAAAACATAGCAGAGGAAACGAGTGAACGCGCGTTAGTCGTTGGAACTGTTTTTTTTCTCGGAGGAAGATTAAGTTCGTGCTAATCTTTGTAGAAATCTTATGAGTTTGGTTTCTCAAAAGTTATTCGTAAGAGACCAGCAAGAAGGCAATAACTGCCGAGCTGGCTGTGCATATGCATAATGCCAAGCTGGCTGCAGACGAAAGGTGATGCGGAGCTGGCTGTAGAAGCAAGGGGATACCTAGCTGGACAGTATGCACGAGTTTTCGTAAGTTTCGTAGAGTTCAGAATGAAAAAGTGCCTATATGTTTGCATGGAGCCGAGCTGACTGTATGATCCTGAGGTGATTTGCAAGGAAATGCCGAGCTGACTGCCATGCACATTCTCATATGGAATGTGTTCATGCCAAGCAAGCTTTTCCGTCGATGTTTTTCCGAGAAATTATTTCGTTCGGGTTTTTCAGAAGTTTTTTCATACGGAAAAAATCCAGTAGGCAAAGAATGCCGAGCTGGCTGTGCACGATGCCAGGCTGGGCATTATCCTTAGTGGAGAGGTCGGACCAGGAAGTTTTGGGAATGCCGAGCTGGGCATATCCCCTCTGATCTGACTGTGCATCTTCACGCTGAACCGGACGCTCGAACTAGTTTTTCCCGAGAGATCTTCGAGTTTACGTTTTTTGAAAGCTTTCATGCACAGACGAGAAATACCGAGCCGTCAGGTATGCTGTAGAAAACTGTTCTCTGTTTCGTTTTTATGGGTTGAACAGTGCTTTCATGTACTGTTCATGTCCCCCAGCATACTGTCACGGGTCCCATTTTCATTCTCTATAAAAGAGAGAGCTTCCCTTTTTCCATTTCCTCAAGTTTCTCATACTCTCAAAGGTAATCCTCTCCCTTCTCTCTTCTTTCTCTCTAGATAGGTCCTCAAGAACGCCAAGAACACTTAGAATGCTTTTCATTTAGAATCAACATGTCATTTGATCCAAGTTTCAGTGGGAATGACATCCCGTGGGATGAAATTGGTCATGTGATCCTTGGGGAAGGTACGTCCGAGGAAGGTGGGAGCTCATTTGGTTTCAGTTACACGAACTCCATTCCAACATGGAATGCTTCTGGTGTTCGTATAAAACTTGAAGAGCACGGTGGATCATACATGATCCCGCGTGCCGCCAAGCCCTTCGTCCTGAAATCTTGTATTAAGAAAGAGGCGGAGTGTATGCTGGAAAAAAGGGTTCAAGATGATGATGATCCCCCGAGGGAAATGTGGGAAGAAACTCGTAACTGATGACCCGAGTCTGTGTGGTGACAGTAGCATAAGGCGGGTACGATAGATGTTTCCATTTCCGGAGGGGTCGAGGTGGTCGTACCAGGTGCGAATGACCGTTGCGATAATCCTCCTCCGGGTTATTTTACTGTTTATGAATCATATATTAACTCCTGCTTCATTACCTTTCCCATCCCCACACTAATGCTGCAATTCCTTGCAGCTTTTAACCTGGTGATGGGTCAGATAACCCCGAGAGGGTTGAGAAACTTGTTGCGTCCGATTGTTTTACGCATGGAGCGCAACATCCGGATTGGGGTATGGCATTTGTTGGGGCTCCTTGATGTTAAGAAGGCAAAGGAGACCCAAACATATTATGTTGCGCCGAAACCGGGTCGAGGGATTTTTCAAGAGCACATCAATAAGGATGAGCCCTGGAAAAGTTTCTTCTTTTTCGTCAAGGTTAATGATTTCTCGGTCAAGCCTTGGTTCATGCGAGAAATGATTACCCATTGGTCAGAAGCCGGTTGCTAACTCTTGGTTGGCTAAGACTTTAAATGATTTACGTATGTTTAGGAGTTTGTGATCGCTGACATCTTCGTTTGGTGCTTTTGTTTTGCAGTTCGTCCTTCTTTCGAAGAAATTCCTCCAGACCTTTATCAGGTGTGGATTGCATTGACTGCTTCGGGGAACTTACGCTGGGACCATTTCTCTTTTAAGAGAGTTATCGCAGCCCGATTTCTGAAAGACGAACTTGATCTGCTTGATTTTTCTGCTACTCCTCCGAAGAGAATGGGCAAATCATAGACACCGGCGGGGCAGTTTCTTGAACAGGAGAAAGCGTATGCCTAAACGGGTGGTGCTGCACCTTGTCCAGACAAGATTTAGGAGGGAGAGATCCCTTCTGTTTCCGAGAGCCGTCCATCCGTTTCGGACAAGGGGAAGGGCATCACCTCGAGGGAGGAGAGGCCTAGTAAGGCTTTGTCCAGGAGGAAAGGGGCTGAAGCTTTCGAGTTTCACGTTCCTGAGTTTGTAAAAGATGGGAGTGCCCTTGATCCCTCTGAGCTTCTAAGCGCCTTTCGTCATCCTGGGACTGAGGGCTGTCCCTCCAAACGAACCCCGGAAGAGGAACATCTTCGGGAAGGTTGCTCGGAGGAGTTTTAGGGTATGACATGTTTCCTAATGTGTTGGTAGAGTTCTTTTGTCGTTTCCAACTGATCATTTGCTTTGTTTTTGTAGCTCGATGCCCATGTGACTAACATGACCAGCAATTACGAGAAGGAGACCTCGTATTTGGCTCAGTAAGCTGCGGAGGCCAAGAAAATTGCCGAGGAGAGGTCCGTGGAAGCGACTCGTCTTAGGGACGAGTTTGAGGTAGCCAAAGCTGCCCATGCTGAGGAGCTGGACTGCATCAGGGCCGAGCTGCTCAGGGTGAAAGACGAGTCTGTGAGGAAGATGGTGAAAGCCTTTGAGCTGGAGCAGATATCTCTTGTGAAGAAGTATCGCCTCAAGGGTGACAGTCCGAGGGCAGTGGTGAGCCATATCGAAGAAGCCAGGGAGGAGCCAATCCTGTCGGAGACGGTGGCTTCCACTTGGATAAACCAGGGAGAAGCTGTATGCTTTGTTCGACTCTGGGGATAAGCCCAAGATCGTAAAGTAGAAAGGGCAGTTGCTTGACGGAAGGTCGAGGTCGGCTGAGACGAAGGTGAACTTCAAGGGTATGATGAATCTGCTCAAGAGTTATCTGGTTGCTTCTCCCCAAGCGCAGACGTTTAGTCCAATCTTTGGGGAGGACTCGATGCTGAAAGTTGCGAGCGAAGTCGGGGTCTCCAACCTTTTGGGATCGAATGAGGGCGATCCGGAGTTTGAGGAGTTTGTTTCCCGTTTTGTCTCGGGAGATGATCGCGACTGAGGCGAATCTCTCCTGATGTTATGTACTGGCCTTGTTTAGCCATTGATGTGTATGTATCCCCTTTGTGTGGGTTTTTTTTTCTGTCGGGCTTTGTCTCGATAGCTGTATCAGACTCTATGCACTTAACTGTTTGTTTTAATGCATATTTTTCAAGCTCATTATTTGCCTGTTTGTAAGGTTCCGAACGTCTGCTATAGGAGAGTAGAGTAGTTTGGGGTTTCTTACTCTCTCGTATTTTCCTTAGCGCTGCTGAGGAGCGTTGTGGTGTGTTTTACTGTTGATATTCCTTCAGCAGAGGCTTGTCTTGCTTTTTGTTTGACGAGAACATGTTTGCGTCTTTTTGTATGAAGTTGTGCTAGTGCTGCTAGGAAGCGTTTTGACTGGGCTTACAATAGGCTAGTGTTTTAGGAACTTGGCTATGCGTATGTCTTGTTTTAGGGGTTGCGAATAGGCTCCGGCTTACCTCCCCGTTTTCTCGACGTTCCCCGTTTTCTCTTGTTTTAGTGTTATGCTAGATTGTGTTTCGGAGGTGTTGAGACCAGTGTGCCATGGTCGGCGCTTACCGTACTGGCATGCCCTTCTCAAACCTAAACCTAAGAACATTGTCCAGGATATACCTCTCAGATGTTAAAGTAGGATATACCTAACCTTTTCTTATATAGCGCGCTTTAATGTATGTCTGTGCATGGACGTTACTGAACCTCTCCTTCGTATAGAAGGTCGGGTCGGTGATAAGTTTCGTCCATTGGGCCAGCAATGGTCACAAAAGAGTTAAGTGGAACCGGTTTCATTTCTTTCGTAGGTTTGTATGCTGGATTGCGGATATTAGGAATAATATCGACGTGTCTGCTTTAGTTTCCGAGAATTGATCCGAGAATTTCGTGTTTAAGATGATCTTCACTGGGAATCGAGAGTTCGGAAATCCTCTATTACTAGGAGTTGGAGCTTTTTGACGCTAAGAACTTTTCGAAGATCCGGAAGCCTTTTCAGCTTTTCAAGCCTTTTGGGTTCAGAATTTTCGTATAAATTTGAGACTTCTTTTAAGCTCGGAACTCTTTGTGCACAGCATTCGGAACTCATTATCTCCTTTTGATCGAAACATCAAAGTTTTCAATTTTTTGGATTCTCGAAACTGTCTATGATAGCGTGAATGGTGGTGAGTGTGTATACACTCCCACTCCCCCCATATTTTTTTTGGAGGGATAGCTGTACCTTTCTCGAATCATCCGGAGTCTATATTCGAACTAATGGTGCTGTTTTGAGTTGGGATGGAGACTAGGTCTCCATGTTCTGAGTGTGGAATGGCTCGGATGCATCTTTCGATGCCTCGGAGCGAGTTGCGGAAGTTGCGGCCTCGTGGATTGTAGTGTCTCCTCATTGGAAACTTCTTTCGGAGTTTCTTTTGCAGGAGTTTGTCCTGCCGATTTTGTCTTGGTCCGTTTGGGAGGCGCCTGGTTGCTGATTTGAAGCTTCCGGAATTTGTGTTCTGCTAAAAAACAAACTCGGGATTCGTTTTTATTCCCCCAAACGGTTTTTACGCCTGTTTTGGTTGGAAACTTCAGACACAAATGATAAGTGGACGGGATAGCTCGCGTTGAGTTAATCCGAGGGATCCGTATGATGACATTGTAGAGGGCTGGATGGTCAGCTACTACGAATTTGACGACTTTGGCAACCCCTCCTGCCTGGACAGGGAGTCGGATGTTGCCCAAAATCATAGTTGTTTCACCCGTAAATCTTGTTAGACGTTTAGGAATGGGCTCAATCTCGGAGAAGTCGATGTTCAGTCTTGGGAGAGTTTCTCGGAAGATGACATCGAAGGAACTCCCAGTGTCGACTATTATCCTGGCGACATCGATATCGCTTATCACCAGCTGGATCACGAGTGCATCGGTATGGGGGTGCTGGATCTCGGCGGCATCCTCTTCCTCGAAAGTGACTTGGAAATCGTCACGAGGTGCAGATTGCGGCCAATTGGGGCTGGTTTCTTCCAGACGCTAATATGCTTTGATGGCTGAGATGGTATCAGGGCAGTACTGTGATCCACCCATGATCATATGAACCTTTGTCTGGCTGTTTGGTCCAGCGGGTTTCTCGGCTCTTGTTCCGCATTTAGGATTTTTCCGAATTAAGCCTTTCTGGGGCCTCACTGGGTTGTTCCTCAGCGGTTTCTTCTTCCTCCTCGCTTCCCTCATGGGTTTCCATCACGAGAAATTAGGCGATATCAGCAAGTTCTCCAGGTAGGAGCTTTTCGGTTAGCTTTGATCCAAGGGTACGGCAATTCAGGGTTGAATGGCCGCGTCCCTTGTGGTGATCGTAGTAGGCGTTTTCGTCGTGAGTAGAGCCATTGCGAGTCCAGGTATTCGGATTCTTTTCTCGCCCGGCTCCTGACTACGGTCTGGGAGATCCACAAGGGGATAGCCCTTTTCCTACCTGATAGTTGTGAGCCCTCCTTTGGGCTGGAAGTTGACATACTTCTTCCCAGCTGAAGTGTTGGGAGTCAAAGATGTGCTCTTACTCGGAGGCTTAGGTCGGACCATACGTTCGTTCACTCGGATATCCTCCTCGAGCTTGATGAAGCATGAGGTTCGATGGAGAGCATCTTGGATGGTTGGTGGCGTATTGAGCGTCATTTCCTCTCGGAAACGCGTGTCACACGACAACAATCTCTTAAGTGCCTCGAGGGTAGCTCTATCGCTGACTGCATCGATCTTTGAGACTACGGCCTTGAATTGTTCAATCAAGTTCTTGAAGGATTCATTCTGTCCATGGGTAATTTTCCAAAGGTCAGCATCCGAAGTCTGCTGGTTTATGAACATGGAGTATTGCTTGAGGAAAGCCCTCGAGTGCTATGAGAAGCTGCTGATGGAGTTCCTCTCGAGTTTTGAGAACCATTATAGGGCATCGCCCTTGAGGTTTTCGACGAATAAGTGGCAGTATCCTGCGTCCTCTTCTTCCTTTCTGAATCTTGCACGTCCCATGGCTATCCGAAAAGATGTTAAGTGAGCTTTGGGATCAGTATTCCGGTCATAGGGTCGGATTTTTATTAAGGTCAAAATCCGTACTTCCGGAGTTAACGACTAAAATGTTCAAATAGGATGTTGTCAGCTCGGCATTTTAGCTTGAGCTGACCAGCTCGCATTCGGTCCAGCCAGAAATGCCGAGATGGATGACACTTTCCTGAATGTCCTGCTGATCGCTCTGTTTTCTGATCGGTTTGGCCGAAAAACCGATAAAAATCTCGATTCTTCAAGAAGAATGCTGTCAGGTAGGAATTTTAGGATGAGCTGACCAGCTCGGCATTCTTTTCAGCCGGAAATGCCGAGCTGGATGACAGTCTCCTGAATGTCCAGCTGATCGTTCTGTTTTCTGATCGGTTTGGCCGAAAAACCGATAAAAGTCGCAATTTTTCGAGCAGAATGCTATCATCTCGGCATTTTAGGATGAGCTGACCAAGTCGGCATTCTGTCCAAAGTCGTGATTCTTTGAACAGAATGCTGTCAGCTCGGCATTTTAGGATGAAATGACCAGCTATGCATTCTGTCCAGCCAGAAATGCCAAGCTGGGTGAGATTCTCCTGAATGTCTAATTGATCGTTCTATTTTCCGAGCGGTTTGGCCGAAAAACCGATGAAAGTCACGATTCTTCGAGTAAGGCATTTTAGTCAGTTAAAAATGTCGAACTGGTTGTGTCCCAGAAAATGCCTAGCTGGATGCCTCCTTCTGTCCCATTGGTACCAAAACGCCCAGCTGGACAGCGACGAACGGGAAAGCTTGTTATCTTCTCCTTCCAAGATGCCAAGTTGGGTAGTTATGAGCTGTTAGCTCGGCATTTTCTCGTCTCCAAAATGCCGAGCTGACTTCCTCCTTCCAAGATGCCGAGCTGAGCACGTTCAGCGATCCGTCGGAGGATTTTTCGCAATACCAAATGTCGAGATGGATGGACAGTAGGAGGAAGTATGACCAGCTCGGCATTTTCCCTCACCAAGGAATGCCGAGCTGGATGACATCTTGCATCCTGACCAATCTCGCTCCATCCTTTGTCTTCGAAAGCTTCACATGAACTTATCGATGTTGTCGGAGAAACTGCTAAACCGGAAGATGAAGGATGAAAGTTGGGCCAAGCTGGAAAAAGACCGACTTAAAGCCGAGACCGACCTACCGAAGATCCTGGAAGATTTTCGGAGAATTAATGGAAAGACGTTGGGAAAAATGAAAAGACGCAAGTCCCACATCGAGACTTTTGCTGCTTAGGACTCAAAGTTGTCTAGTATAAATATATATCGATTTTTACTCTTGTAAGACAATCTTACATATCTTGAACACCGCATCTAGCAATCAAATCAGCAATATTCTCTTTTCGATTTCTTGTTTCCTTTCTTGTTCTTGGCCTAGTTTCCCTCTTCGATCTTTCTTTTTACTTTTCGTTTTCTCTCGCAAGATTCTCGGTTCCTCACATTAATAACTTATCACAAATACATTGGGGTGAATTTCTCTTCCGACAGTTTGGTGCTAGAAGGAAGGTCACAAGAAATCTTTACTCTCGGAAACAAAAACCCTAGATTGAATCTCATGGCAGCAGAAGGAGAAATCACGATGGATCAAACTTCGTCCGGAGCAGGAAACCGAGAGGAGGCTACCGCAACCTTGATCGGACAACTTCGGTCCTCTCTCGAAGAATTACTGAAGAAGAACGAGGAGCAGGAAAAGCTCAACGATTCCCTCAATCAACAGATGGAAAACCTCCAAAAGGAAGCTGAGTCCAGAACCCATCCCTCTCGAGGGAGGCGTCTCGACTTCGCGAACCCAGCAGGTCATGGGTCTCTGATGCGTGATCTGCGTCGTAATACAGACAAAACTCCGTCAACGCGTAGGATCAACCCTACGAGTTTGCCCCCAATCCGACGATCTGGGAACACAACTGCAACAAGCATCCTTACCGATGCAACACGCACTGAGGAAAATCCTTCTCCGGATGATCAACCAAATGGTGATCAACCCGAGGGCGAGGAGAACCTCTAAGATCATGACAATGATCTAACCGAAGAAGAGCTTGCTATCTTGCACGAGCAAGAAAACGATCTTCAGCAACCAACCAGGAAAAATGAGATCGATGAATTGCGGAAAAGGCTGGACCAAGAAGCCGACGAGATGAGGATGGTCAAGTCTCAAGTCCATCGCACCACAAGCGCTGCTGACAATGACTGCGTCTTCGAAGAATCTCAAAATACATCATTCACGGATCGTATCCCCACCGCGAAACTATCCGATCCCGGAAAGGTGAAA
This sequence comes from Sisymbrium altissimum, assembly GCA_900406495.1. Taxonomy (NCBI): domain Eukaryota; kingdom Viridiplantae; phylum Streptophyta; class Magnoliopsida; order Brassicales; family Brassicaceae; genus Sisymbrium; species Sisymbrium altissimum. Next base: position 21,931 of record OVBI01000577.1, on the reverse strand, counting down.
ATCCGACCCTATAACGGGAGTACTGATCCCAAGGCTCACTTAACATCCTTTTGGATAGCCATGGGACGTGCAAGATTCGAAAAGGACGATGAGGACGCATGATACTGCCACTTATTCGTCGAAAATCTCAAGGGCGACGCCCTAGAATGGTTCTCAAAACTCGAGAGGAACTCCATCGACAGCTTCTCACAGCTCTCGAAGGCTTTCCTAGAGCAATACTCCATGTTCATAAACCAGCAGACTATGGATGCTAACCATTGGACAATTACCCAAGGCCAGAATGAATCCCTCAAGAACTCCATTGAGCGATTGAAGGCCGTAGTCTCAAAGATTGATTGAGTCAGCGACAGAGCTGTCCTCAATGCACTTAAGAGATCGTTGTGGTATGACACGCATTTCCGGGAGGAAATGATGCTCAATACGCCACCAACCGTCCAAGATGCTCTCCATCGAGCCTCAAGCTTCATCAAGCTCGAGGAGGAAATCCGAGCGAACGAACGTAAGGTCCGACCTAAGCCTCCAAGTAAAAGCACATCTTCGAATCACAAGACTTCAGCTGGGAAGAAGTATGTCAACGTCGAGCCCAAAGGAGGGGCTCACAACTATCAGGTAGGAACAGGGCCATCCCCTGGTGGATCGCCCAGACCACAGTCAGGAGCCGGGCGAGGAAAGAATCCGAATACCTTGACTCGCAATTGCTCCACCTACGACGAAAACGCCTACTGCGATCACCACAAGGCACGCGGCAATTCAACCCTAAATTGCCGTACCCTTGGATCAAAGCTAACATAAAAGCTACTAGGTGGAGAACTTGGTGATATCGCCAAATTTCTCGTACTGTAAACCCATGAGGGAAGCGAGCAGGAAGAAGTAATCGCTGAGGAACAACCCAGTGAGGTCCCAGAAAAGCCTAACTCGAAATATCCTAAACGCGAAAGAAGAGCCGAGAAACCCGCTGGACCAAACAGCCAGCAAAAGGTTCATATTATCATGGCTGGATTGCAATACTGCCCTGATACCATCTCTGCCATCAAAGCGTGTCAGTGTCAGGCGGAAACCAGCACCAATTGGCCGGAACCTGCACCTCGTGACGATTTCCAGATCACTTTCGAGGAAGAGGATGGCGTCGAGATCCAGCATCCGCATAACGATCCATTCGTGATCCAGCTGGTGATAAGGGATATCGATGTTTCCAGGACCCTACTCGACACTGGGAGTTCCGTCGATGTCATCTTCCGAGAAACTCTCCGAAGAATGAACACCGACTTCTCCGAGATTGAGCCAATTCCTAAACCTCTAACAGGATTTACGGGTGAAACAACCCTGACTTTGGGCAACATCCGACTCCCTGTCCATGCAGGAGGGGCTACCAAAGTCGTCAATTTTGTAGTATCTGACCATCCAGCCATCTACAATCTCATCATGGGGATCCCTTGGATTTACTCAATGCGAGCTATCCCCTCCACCTATAATTTGTGCCTGAAGTTTCCAACAAAAACAGGCGTAAAGACCATTTGGGGGATTCGAAAGGAATCCTAAGTTTGTTTCTTAGCAGAAAACAAATTCCGGAAGCTCCAAATCAGCACCCAGGCGCCTCCCAAATGGACCAAGACAAAATCGGCCAGACAAACTCCTGCAAAAGAAACTCCGAAAGAAGTTTCCAATGAGGAGACACCATCATTCCAGGAGGCCGAAACTTTCGCAACTCGCTCCGAGGCGTCGAAAGATGCATCCGAGCCATCCCACACTCAGAACATGGAGATCTAGTCTTCATCCCAACTTGAAATTTTGCTATTAGCTCAAGTCTAGCCTCCGGAGAACTTGAGAAAATGCCGTTAAAAAAAAAATGTATCCAAAACCAACTGAACTACGACACGGCTTGATCCTCGAAAGAGGTACGTAGGCAACCAATCTTCGGAAAGGTACAGCTGTCCCTCCAAAACAAAAGAAGGGAGAGTGGGAGTGTATACACACTCTTCACCATTCACGCTATCATAGACAGTTCCGAGAATCCAAAAAATCGAAAACTTTGATGTTTCGATCAAAAGGAATCAACGAGTTCTGAATTCTGAGCACAAACAGTTCCGAGCTTAAAAGAAGTTTCGAATTTCTTTAAGAATTCCGAATTTAATGGACTTGATAAAGGAGCAATGGGTTCCGGATCTTTGAGGAGTTCTTAGCTTTGAAATAAAGGTCCGAACTCCTAGTAATAAAGGATTTCTGAATTCTCAATTGCCAGAGACGATTGTCTTAAAAAGGAAATTCTCAGATCAGATTTCAGAAACTAAAGCAAACACGACGGTATTGTTCTCGATATCCATGACTCAACATGTAAACCTTCGAAGTAAATGAAACCGGTTTCTCTAAACTCTTTTGTGACCATTGCTGGCCCCAATGGACGAAACTTATCACCGACCCGACCTGCTATACGAAAGAGAGGTTCAGTAACGTCCGTGCACGGATATACATAAAAGCGCGCTATATATGAAAAGGTTAGGTATATCTTAGCTTAACATCAGAGACGTATGTCCTGGACGATGTTCTTAGGTTTGACTTTGAGAGTGGCATGCCAGCATGTTAAAAGACTCGCACTACCTTAATACTCACTCCAAACTCGCTAACCCGGTAAGCGCCAACCATGGCACACTGGTCTCAACGTCTCTGAAACACAATCTAGCACACCACTAGACGAGATTGTAAAGTGTTTTAAATGTCGAAAAAACGGGGAGGTAAGCAGGAGTCGATTCGCGTCTCCTATAACTAGACAAACGCATAGCCTAGTTCCTAAAACACTAGCGAATCGTAAGGCCAGTCAAAACGCTTCCTAGCATCACTGGCCCAACTTCATCAACACTCTATACGAAAAATCCAATCATATTCTCGTTGAATAATGGCATGACAAGTCTCTGCCGACGGAATATCAACACTAAATGCATACAGCACTTCTAAGCATCTTAAAACGCTAAGGAATCATGAGTGATTATAAGACTTTGAGCTACTATACTCTCATGCAGCAAACAATCGAAACCTATCATGCTCTTATCTAGAACAGGCAAATAGAACTCCTTGAACATGCATGAGACGAAGTCAGTGTAGTGCATAGATCAAATAAAACCCAATAAAACGCTTCTCAGCACACTGGTCTATGCAATCCTGCGAACATAAGTGTTGTGCCTGCAAACTCGTGTCAGGCAGAAAAACATGTTCTATCCAAAGAGCGATGCAAACTCTTTCTTGCCTAACTCCATCCTGAGGAAAAAGGGCTCACTTTCATCTTCTCTAAGAGACAGTTTCGATCAAATATCCTTGAAAGAGAAGGCTTTCGAGACCCCTCTTCTAGGAAATCTCTCCGTGAAACTCTTCTCATTGAAAACGAAAGGATCTATCCTTCGAGAAAATTTCATCGTCATATACAGAACTTTATGCAAGAACGACTTCTGATCACGACTTTTGATAGATTCTTCATCGTTAAACGGTCTATCCTTTATCGGCTCAGAAACTCCCATATAACTTTGAGCTTAACTTTCTTCCGAGAAACAGCTCACCAAAAACCAAGCTTGACTTTCTTCCAAGAAAAACAGCTCGCCAAAAACCAAGCTTAACTTTCTTCCGAGAAAAACATCTCGGTGCGGGGTGGTCTTTTGATCACCTTGGAAAAATAGCTTTCCGGAAAGAACAAGTTCTCATCAAGCCAAAGGGAAGAACAGTCTCTCCTAAACTTAGAAAAATTCTTGAGAATGAAGTTCACCCATAAGCATCATGTTCGAGCTTGGAATGCTCCAACTGCATGCTAGCAACCAGCTCGAAATCCTTTGGGATGGAAACCACCAACCCAACATAGAGCACACAGCTGGCTCAGCATGTACACGCCCGGCTCAGCAGGCTTGCTCTCATCACCTCTCAATCGTTTCCCTCGGAACATCGAGGCAAAGCATGGGAACTGGCCAGCTCGGCGATGCTCGGCGATCACATGTCCAGCTCGGCAGTTTCAGCCCTGTATTCTCTCAATTATTCGCTCCCGAACACAGAGGCAAGGTGAGAAGGAACACCCGGCTCAGCACATATCCGACCAGCTCGGCATCTTACCCTTTCTCCTCTCCCGGTCTCTAGCTTCAAAACATCAAGGCGGGATGAGAGGATACGCACGGCTCGACGATTATCTTCCAACACGACACTCCCCCTCTCATCTCCCTTATGGAGTCTAGTTTCGAAACTCTCGACAAAATAAGTTGATCAATGCGGAAACATCATGCACAGTCTTGGGATGGATTGAATGCACACTAGCATCTAGCTCGGCCTCACTTGAGACGCATGGCCAGCTCAGCACAAGATATGCCCAGCTTGGTGTTTATTATTTACTTGTCGTTTCACTGATCAACGCAAGGTATGCCCAGTTCAGACAAAAGCTGGCCAGTACGAGCCATATGCCCAGCTCGGCATCTTTGGAGGATGAAACCTTTCATCAAGTAGAAGAAAAGCGAAGAAAGCTGTCCAGCTCGGCATCCCTTCTGCTCTTCTCTCTCGATCTTCTCCTCCTAAGCAAGTGAACACATGTCCTGCTGAAACATACTCGACCAGCTCGGCATATTTTCTTTACATCATTCTACAAGTTTTCACCTACTGAATTGACCAGCTCGGCATAAAATTCGCCTGGCAAATTTCAGTTTTCTTCCCCTGCTGAGACAAAGCAAACACCATAAGCCAGCTCGACATTGCCCTGTCCAGCTCGGCATTGTTTGCTTCCTTGCAGTTTTTGAACGAAAAACATTCGAAAAGCTTATCCAAAACAGTTGTTCGAAAATAACTTCTCGAAAAAATTTCAAAAACTTAAACTCGACCACTTCTCGGGAAAGACTGGTACAAGCATCAAGCTCGGCATCACGAACTGAGCAAGAAGGCATGACCATATCGGAAAGGGTATGTCCACATCGGCATGAAACCAACTCGGCATTCCCGTCATCTCCTGATCCAGCCTCTCAACGAATTACAATGCCCAGCTCCGCATCATGGCCGTGCACAGCCAGCCAGCTCGACATTCTCTGCTTCCTGGTTGGTTTCGTACGAAACTTTCAAAAAACTTAAACAAAACAGTTTCTGTGAAAAATTTCTATGAAAACATACGGAAAAAATTGGCACGAACAGTTTTTGGAGGAAACCATGCATAACAGCCAACTCAGCATGGCCTTGCTGATCAACTTGGTATTGCCTTGCCAATCAGCTCGACATTATGCAGCCGGCTCGACACCATGCACACATGCAGTCAGCTCGGCACTTCTTCACTCCAAGTTGTCATCGTATGAAAATTTTCGAAAAAACTTAAAACAGTTGATCGGAAAACTTTCTACAAAAACTTGCTTGGTATGCACAGTTTTCGGAGGAAACCGTGCATGATAGCCAGCTCGGCATGAACATACCAATCAGCTTGGCATCACGTAGCCAGCTTGGCATCACATTGCATAGCCAATCATTTTGGCATTATCACCTTTACGCACAACTTGCCAGCTCGGCATTCCTTGCCTCCTGGTTAGTTTATTCCGAAATATTTTGAAAACCTTAACTTTAACAGTTTCTCGGAAAGATTCATATGAACTTAACCTTCCTTCGTGAAAAACAGTTCCAGCATCAACACGCGTTGCACTCTTCTCATGTACTATGTTTTCTCCCATCGGGTTTTTTTAGTAGAAGTTTTTAACGAGGCAACATCGTGGACGTATCCCTAACCGATCCTTACTTAACATATCATACACTTAAGGTTCAGCAGTCTTCAGAACAAAAAAACTCGTCAGATCGGCCGAAATTTTCGTAACTCCACTGAGCAAACGTTGTGTCTTCTTTCCACTCAGCGACAGCTGAGTCCTTCTTCCTGGTATCGCCAAGCCAACCTATCCACTGAACTCTCGAGCACCTCGGCAGCAACCCACTCTCTTCCCGCAGATCACTCGAACAAGGATCGTGGATTCATTCTGTGAAGCCCGGAGATCCAAAAATCTTATCTCCTTAATCCCGATTTACACTCCTTAAGTACCTCGTCATACATAGGACTGACAAACCGGGGGGGGGGGCAACTGTTGGGGTCAAAACCCGCACTTCCGGACTTAACGACTAAAACGTTCAAGCAGGATGCTCTGAGCTCGGCAGTTTAGGATGAGCTGACCAGCTCGGCATTCTGTCCATCCAGAAATGCCGAGCTGGATTTCCCTTAATGTCCAACTGGCCGTTCTGTTTTCTGATCGGTTTCTCGAAAAAATGATAAAAGTCGCGATTCTCTGAGTAGAATGCTGTCAGCTTGGCATTTTAGGATGAACTGAAAAGATCGGTATTCTGTCCAGCCAGAAATGCCGATCTGGATGACACTCTCCTGAACGTCCAGCTGAATGGTCTCTTTTCTGATCGGTTTGGCCGAAAAACCGATAAAACTCGCGATTCTTCGAGCAGAATGCTGTCAGCTCGACATTTTAGGATGAGCTGACCAGCTCGGCATTCTCTCTAGCCAGAAATTCCGAGCTGGATGGCATTCCCCTGAATGTCTAGCTGATCGCTCTGTTTTCTTATCGGTTTGGCCGAAAAACCGATAAAAGTCATGATTCTTCGACACGAATGCTGAAAGCTTGGCATTTTAGGATGAGTTTCCCAGCTCGGCATTCTGTCGAGCCAGTAAATCTGAGCTGGATGACACTCTCCTGAATGTCCAGCTGATCATTCTGTTTTCTTATCGGTTTGGCTGAAAAAACCGAAAAAGTCGCGATTCTTTGAGAAGAACGCTGTCAGCTCGGCATTTTAGAATGAGCTGAACAGCTCCACATTCTGACCAGCGAGAAATGCCGAGCTGTATGGCATTCCCCTGAATGTCCAGATGATTGTTCTGTTTTCTGATCAGTTTGGCCGAAAAACCGATAAATATCACAATTCTTCGAGCAGAATGCTGTCAGCTCGGCATTTTAGGATGAATCGACAACCTAACTATTCTGTCCAGTCAGAAATTTCGAGGTGGATGACATTCATGTCCAGCTGATCGTTCTGTTTTCCGAGCAGTTTGGCCGAAAAACTGATCACAAAACAGAACGATCAGCTTGATATTCAGGAGAATGTCATCCAGCTTTGCATTTCTTGCTGGACAGAATGCCGAGCTTATCAGCTCATCCTAACATGCGGAGCTGACAGCGTTCTGTTCGAAAAAATGGTGACTTTAATCGGTTTTTCGGCCAAACCGATCAGAAAACAGAACGATCAGCTGGACATTAAGGAGAATGTCATCCAGCTCGGCATTTCTGGCTGGACATAATGCCGAGTTGGTCAGCTCATCCTAAAATTCCGAGCTGACAGCATTCTGCTCGAAGAATCGCGACTTTTATTGGTTTTCCGCCAAACGGATCAGAAAACATAACAATCAGCTGGACATTCAGGAGAATGTCATCCAACTCGAAATTTCTGGCTGGAAAGAATGCCGAGCTTTTCAACCCATCCCCAAATGCCGAGCTGACAGCATTCTGCTCGAAGAATCGCGACTTTGATCGGTTTTTCAGCCAAAACCGATCAGAAAACAGAATGATCAGCTGGACATTCAGGAGATTGTCATCCAGCTCGGCATTTCTGGCTGGACATAATGCCGTGCTGGTCAGCTCATCCTAAAATACCGAGCTGATAGCATTCTTCTCGAAGAATCGCAATTTTTATCAGTTTTTCGGCCAAACCGATCAGAAAATAGAACGATCATCTGGACATTCAAGAGAATTTCATCCAGTTCGGCATTTTTCGCTGGAAAGAATGCCGAGCTGGTCAGCTCATCCTAAAATGCCGAGCTGACAGCATCATGTTTAAACATTTTAGTCGATAATTCCGGAAGTGCGGGTTTTGACCCCAACAATTTTCATTTGAGAGGAAGGCCTCCTGGGTTCCCGGCTGTCTCTAGACTCTGGCTTCTTCGAAGGGGAGGTGATGTTTAGCTTTGTGGAGCAAAAATTTTTAGCCAAAAAAGGTTTTCCTCTTCTGTCTCCATCCAGTTGTTTGCTCTAAGAAAGAGTCCTGAATCTTCAATCGGTTGATGATAAGATCCTAGTGGAACATGGAATAATGCTAGATGCTATTTTAGGGTGGTGATGCCCGATATCTGAATATGCCAGGGATTTTTGACATGATGTCCTTAAATCTGGTCAGATACCTGCGCAGCAATTCGCACGATCCTTGGGATAGGGCCCACATATCAGCGTCGGGGGTCCCTTTCTCAATGTACATGGAATACTGCTTCAGGAATGCAGACGATAGATCGTTGAAGCTGTCGATAGAGCTGGGATTGAATTGGGTTAACCAAAGTAATATCGGCCCTGACAGGTTTACATAGAAGAGTTTGCAGAATCCTGAGTCCTCTTCGTGTTTTGCGAGGTCCATATGTCCCACTGGGATTTGGAATGTTGCCAAGTGGCTTTTCCTTCATAAGTAAGGAGTCTAATTTTAGGAGAGTCAGGGATCTTAAAATTTGCAATGTGCTGTATAAATCGGGTACGTATAGTTTCCTCTATGAGCCGGTCAATCTCAGGAGCCGAACTGGTTGCCTGAAGGAACTTGGATTTCATTTCTTTCAGCTCACAGCGAACGTCATCAAACTCTGAAGTATTGACAAGGTTCGGACCATGTGTCCCTTTCGGAATTGGGTCCTTAGGGGGAGTTTCCAGATCTTTATCCTCCTCGGAACCAGTTGGATTATCGTTATTAAGGTTTGAACCTGTGGGATCGCTGTTGGCGTTGTTGGCAGAAGTATGTGTTTTATTCACTCCAGTTGAATCAATACCCCACTATTCAGACAAATGTATTATAGTTAGATTTATATTGAACCACTTGTGGGAGTTCAAAAAATTTGTGAGAACTAAAATCCGCACACTGTATTTTAGGAAAGTAAATCGATAAGTAGGTCTCAAAAGTTCTGAAAAAAAGAAACTCGAGAAAAAGATAGAAAAAGTAATATTTTATTGAATTGAGAATTTCCGCACAAAGGAAATAAGCGAAAAAGAATGTTTACAATGCTTAAATCTCTAAGTGCGAAAGTATGAGAGTTGAGAAATCTGCCTTGACAGCTGTACCTCGATATCTATGTATACTTGACAACTTTAAGTATTAACTACCATAATTCACGATGTGGGAACCGATATATATGTCTTTTCCACCGACTTCGAGGAATCTTAGAATATCTTCGAGAAGTTTTTGTCCGGCTCAGCCTTGATCTCTTCTTCTGTTTTCCGTTTAATAATTTCTTAGGTTTGATTTAAGCTAATGCTTTACATTCTCGATAAGTAAACACATTATGATGTTTTCTATTAAACGACAAGATGTTTACGAAATAATTAAGAAGTTCATGAAAACATCGATAAGTCCTTGAAATGATGTCCGAAGGCGAAAAAAGACCGTCCAGCTCAGCCAAATCATCTTCAAAACGGATGGCCGATCGGTCAATGAACGAGGAAGGATGCTGTCTGGCTCGGCGGGTTTTGGAGAACGAACGGGCCGAGCCGGTTGATCTCCTTGATCGTTCCCGTCCGGCTGGCCGGGTTCAGAGAAGGAATGGACCGAGCCGGTTTGATGAGATCCCACAGCAGGACCCAACAAGGATAGTATTACGACCACCGAGCATCCCGACCACAAATCATCGACCGCGGACCAGATCGGGCCAAACGACCATGACCAAAGATTTTAATCGGGTTACCGAAGGGCTTCTAAGTCAGATGGAGGTTCACGGACTCATAGACCAGTTTTCGGGCCTTAACATCAATGTGGATCACGGACCGCAGCCCATGACCATCTCTTTCCGAGTCAGACCAAGTCAAGAGGACCAGTCCATGAAGAACGGCCCAGCAAGCTTGTCTGTTTTCAGCATCCAGCCCGCGAGAGACTGAAGATGCATGGAGACAAAGCTTAGTCCACATTCATGCCATCATTGCCGAAGAACCAATTAAGGTAAGTACCATTCAATTCGGATTTGCGGACTAATGTGTTTTCTCTTTTTGTGTGTTTGTGTTTAATTCGTTTTTGTTATTTTTGGCAACTTGTCATGCTATTAATTCTTAGTACCGTTGTAATCTGTTTCAAGTCCCCTCGAAGGGCAAAGCTGCATCGGCCCTGTTTATCAGGCCCCTCAAGCAGTCGTGTATCATTACAACTTTTTATCAATAAATCAGCGTGTTCTCTTAACGAATCTATCATTGCCTTAAGCCAAAAACTGGGTTTTTGCCTTAGCTGTTATCAATCTTATCAAACTCTCTTCCATCGAGTTTGTGGCGATTATCGACCCACCAGTTCGTTTTCCCATCAAATTTAGCTCATCGACAGTGCCGGACGGCCAGCCGATCGAGAATCCAAGACACGTCCCGAAGATCACCGTGCTGCGTCTCGAGTCATCGTCCCAACACCCAATTCCCGATCACGTCTCGCTATCATGACCCCGCGTCTCGAGCCGTCCGCATTGCGTCTCGATCCGTCGTGCCGCGTCCCGAGAGATTCCCCGCGTCCCGACTCCATCACCACCGCGTCCCGATACTATCACCACAGCGTCCTGAGTTAACCGAGCCGCGTCCCGAGTAGTCATACCGCGTCCCGATACTTCTCCACCGCGTCCCGACAGTCCCATATCACGTCCCCATCATTTCGCTCACCCACTTATCAACCCCCCCCCCACGGATCTAGGGTCGTATCATCTTGGTATCAGAGCTTAAAAAGCTCCTAACCCAGGTTTTTTCAATTCATTTTTCTTCGACTCCTTTTTGTTTTTCATCCTTGTTCATCATTCATTTAGTTCATTCAGAAAATCAAAAAAAAAAGTTCTCTAAGCGCCCATACCTAGTTGTCTTATCATTCGATTATTGCATTAAGTTAAACTTCATTATTGCTTTCCATACCTGCTTCCTCCGCGCATCACGTTTAAAAATATATATATATCTCGCATTCATCTTGCGTTAGTCATTTTTTTTTTCACAGATCACCTAGCATTCTTTAAACATTGTCTCAGGTACACTGATGGGAGAAGCCGAGCCAACCAACGCCCAGCTAGTCACCACCCTCACGGCCGTCCAGGCTCGTCTCGAGCATCTCGAGCAATGTCACAACACCGACGACGATCAGACCAACACCGATAGCAAGACCGGCAATGATGGACCACATACCGCCAATAACCACCCGCGACACGGTCTCGATCAACGCAGACACGACCGAGGGAGACACCGCGACCACAATGAGGAGGAACCTTGTAACGGCAACAAGGACTTTATGCTTTCACCGCCGACCTTTGTTGGCAAGATTGACCCCGAATCTTACCTAGATTGGGAAAGGCGCATGGAGTACATTTTAGAGTACTACAACTACTCCGAGGCATGGAAGATCGCCCTAGCCCAGGCTCAACTCAACGACAATGCCCGGCTTGGTGGATCGAGATGTCATGGACCAAAGGAGACGCCACCTTCCTTTTATCTCCACTTGGGATGATATGAGCTTCCAGCTCCGCAAACGCTATGTCCTGGCTTATTACCACAGAGATCTTCAGAAACGGTTTAGGAAACTCACACAAGGATCAAAAACCGTTGAAGAGTATTTCAAAGAGTTCGAAACCCTCACCAACCGGCTAGAAGTCCAGGATTCTCCGGAGACTCTCATGGCCCAGTTCCTCGACGGTTTTCAGGAAAGCATTGCTCGCAAGGTGGAAAGACAGCCGTACCGCCCCTTAGATGAGCTGCTACACCACGCCATACAGGCCGAGCAACACATCAAACGCAAGGTTGCCAACCCCAGCCGAACCAGAGCTCCCTGGACACAGCCCACGCCTCAGCGCAACATCGACAAAGCCAAGGCCCTTGAAACTGACCCGAAAGCCAAAAGACCGACCCCTGACCTCGGCAAAGCACCTTCCACCGGTCCCAGCAAAACTCCCAACCCACGGACCCGAGACACTGTCTGCTTCAAGTGCAAGGGCAGAGGACACTTCGCAAGGGATTGTCCGAACCAGCGCCTGATGGTTATCCGTGATGATGGAGAGTATGAGTCACAGGACGAGACTGACCAACCAGACTCCAAGAAAGAAATCACAGACTACCATGATGTTGGAGAGATCCTCGTGACCAGGCGATCACTCAGTTCCTTGTTTGAGCCAGAGACCATTCAATGGGAGAACATCTTCCACACCAGATGCACTGTAGCAACCAAGGTATGTAGTCTAATAATAGATGGAGGATCTTGTACTAATGTTGCTGGAAAATACCTTGTGGACAGGCTTGGATTCACGAAGACCAAACACCCCAGACCGTACCGACTAAGATGGCTCAATGATGACACCGAGCTACGCATCAATGAACAAGTGGTGGTTCCCTTCAGCATTGGCAAATTCTCCGACCACGTCTTGTGTGATGTTGTGCCAATGAAGGTTGGTAACATTCTCCTCGGCCGACCATGGCAGTTTTATAAGGAGACACTCCACAATGGCCGGTCCAACGTCTATAACTTCATGCACTAGAGTAAGAAGCACAACCTGGCCCCACTTTCCCCACAAGAAGTCCACGACCTACAAAAGGAAATGGACAAAGGTGTTAAGGTAAGTAAGGCTGACAAAACTTCTCTTTACATTACACCAACCAGAATAGTTAAGTCTTTAGAGATGAAATGTCCAGTACTACTCATGATCTTCCGAGAAGTGTATTTTTCATGAACTGACGAACCAAACCACCCGAAGAGCATCGAGCAACTACTAGACGCCTTCAAGGACTTGTTCCCATATGACATTCCCACCGGCTTGCCACCAATCCGAGGGATTGAGCATCAAATAGACCTAGTTCCCGGTACCCCACTTCCCAACCGTCCCGAGTACCGTATGAACCCCGAGGAGGCCAAGGAACTCGAGAAACAAGTTCAGGACCTAATGAGCAAAGGCTACATCCGAGAGAGCCTCAGCCCGTGCGCCGTAGCAGTACTTCTGGTCCCAAAGAAAGACGGTTCTTGGAGGATGTGTGTTGACTGCAGGGCCATCAACAACATCACAGTCAAATACAGGCACCCTATTCCACAACTTGATGATATCCTGGATGAGCTCAGTGGTGCAACCATGTTTTCAAAGGTGGATCTCAAGAGTGGCTACCACCAGGTCAGAAGGAAGGTGGGATATGAATGGAAGACAGCCTTCAAAACCAAATGTGGACTATATGAATGGCTGGTCATGCCATTTGGCCTCACCAACGCCCCTAGCACCTTCATGAGACTCATGAACCATGTCCTCAGGACTTACATCTGTAAGGTAGTGGTATATTTTGATGATATCTTGATATACAGCAGTAGCCTAGAGGAACATCTCGGTCATCTTGAAAAGGTTTTAGAAACACTTAGGCTGGAAAACTTATATGCCAATCTCAAGAAATGCATCTTTTGCACTGATCAGCTTGTGTTATTAGGCTTTGTTATAAGTTCTCAAGGTCTAAAGGTGGATGAGGAAAAGATTAAAGCCATCCAGGATTGACCCACGCCAACGACCATTGGCCATGTCTGAAGCTTCCATGGCCTAGCAAGCTTCTACTGCCCTTTCGTCCGAGATTTCAGCACCATAGCAGCCCCACTCACCTCGGTGATCAAGAAGAATGTTGCATTCAAATGGGGGCCGAGCCAAGAAGAGGCTTTTAGAAAGCTTAAGGACTGTCTCGTTAATGCACCGGTATTGGTCCTTCCTGATTTTAATAAAACATTTGAGGTTGAATGTGATGCCTCAGGAACAGGAATCGGGGCTGTACGGACTCAAGGAGGCAAACCAGTATCCTACTTCAGTGACAAGCTGACCGGAGCAGCCCTCAATTATCCAACCTACGATCAGGAGTTGTATGCACTCGTCCGGTCCTTAGAAACATGGCAGCACTATCTTTTGTCCAAGGAGTTTGTGATCCATACCGACCACGAGACCCTAAAGTATCTGAGAGGACAAACCACGCTGAAGAAGAGGCATGCGAGGTGGTTGGAGTTCATTGAGACCTTTCCATACCTCCGCAAATACAAGATGGGGAAGGAAAACATTGTCCCGGCGCCATGCACTCATCTCAATAATGGAGGCCAAAATCATGGGGTTTGATCATCTCAAGGAGCTATACGAGCAGGACCCCGACTTTGGAGGCCTTTTCAGACAATATGGCCGTGGGACTTTTGGATCATACTATCTGCACAATGGTTTTCTTTTCTGGGACAAACGCCTATGCATCCCAAAGAGCTCAATGAGAGAGCTGATTGTAGGGGAAGCCCACAGAGAAGGCCTGATGGGAAACTTTGGAGTTGCCAAAACGAAGATCATTCTCACCGAGCACTTCTTCTGGCCTCACCTTAAGAGAGACGTGGAGCATTTCTTCTCTAAGTGCACAACCTGCCTAAATGCCAAGTTCAGGTCACATCCCCATGGTCTCTATTTACCTTTGCCTAATCCTAACATGCCTTGGGTGGATGTATCTATGGATTTTGTCTTAGGCTTACCCGTGGTCAAGCAGAAGGACTCTATGCTCTTGGTGGTCGACAGATTCTCAAAGATTGCTCACTTTGTGCCATGCAACAACACCAACGATGCATTCCAGATCGCTGACCTGTTCTTCAAAGAGGTTGTGCGCCTGCACAGACTGCCACGGACCTTCGTATCAGATAGGGATCCAAAGTTCATAGGGCACTTCTGGCGTACGTTATGGAAGAAGTTGGGCACAAAGCTATTGATCTCCACGTCCTGCCGCCCCCAGACCGATGGCCAGACCGAGGTTGTCAACAGGACATTAACCACCCTATTAAGCGCCACCATCGGTAAGAATCAAAAGAACTGGCTGGATTGCATTCCTTATGTTGAATTTGCTTATAACCGGGCCACCCCAAGATAAGCTCTCGCCATTCGAGATTGTGTATGGTTTTAAGCCGCAGGTACCTCTAGACTTAGTGCACCTGCCTCCGGAAGAGCAACTGAGTCAGGATGGTGTGACAAAAGCAGAGTTCATGAAGAAGACATATGCCAAAGTACGCGCACAGATTGAGCTGAGGAATAAGAAGACTAAGGCCAAACCAGATAAGGGCCGCAAGGAGGTCCATTTCGAACCAGGAGATTTGGTGTGGTTGCATCTACGCAAAGACCAGTTTGAAAAGGAGAAGAAGTCCAAACTAGCTCCCCGAGGCACCGGACCGTTCAAAGTCCTCAAAAGAATCAACGAGAACGCATACCAACTAGACCTCAAAGGTGAGTATGATGTTTCATCATCTTTCAATGTGTATGGCTTACTTCCACATGATGCAGGAGATGCTGTTCTGAGGTCAGACCCCACAGCCGGACCCAACCGGGACAGTATTACGATCACCGAGTATCCCAACCATGAATCATCGACCGCGGACCAGATCGGGCCAAAGGACCATGACCGAAGATTTTGATCGGGCTACCAAAGGGTTTTTAAGTTAGATGGAGGTCCATGGACTCATAGACCAGTTTTTGGGCCTCGGCATCAATGTGGATCACGGACCGCAGCCCATGACCATCTGTTGCCGAGCCGGACCGAGTCAAGGGGACCAGTGCATAAAGAACGGCCCAGCAAGCTTGTCCGTTTTCAGCATCCAGCCCGCGAGAGACTGAAGATGCACGGAGGCAAAGCTTAGTCCACATTCATGCCATCATTGCCGAAGAACCAATTAAGGCAAGTCCCATTCAATTCGGATTTGCGGCTAATGTGTTTTTTTTTCGTGTTTAATTCGTTTTGTTATTTTTGGAAAGTTGTCATGCATCGGGTCTGTTTATAAGGCCCCTCAAGCAGTCGTGTATCATTACAACTTTTTATCAATAATCCAGCGTATTCTCTTAACGAGTCTATCATTTACTTAAGCGAAAACACTGGTTTTTTTCCTGAAGTGTTATCAGTCTTATCAACCTCTCTTCCATCGAGTTAGTGGCGACTATCGATCCACCAGTTCGTTTTCCCATCAAATTTAGCTTATTGGACAGTGCCAGACGGCCAGCCGATTGAGAATCCATCAAATTCCATCTATTGAAAATTACCTAGACGCGTCCCATACCGTGTCCCGAGTCAACTGTACCGCGTCCCAGAGATCAACGTGTTGCGTCTCGAGTCATCGTACCACCACCCGATTCCTGATCGTGTCTCGTTATCATCACCCCGCATCTCGAGCCTTCCGCATCGCATCTCGATCCATCGTGCCGCGTCCCGAGAGACTCGCCCCGTCCCAACTCCATCACCACCGCATCCTGATAACCTCACCCCGCGTCTCGATACTGTCATCACCGCATCCCGAGTAAACTGATTCGAGTCCCGAGTAATCGTACCGTGTCCGGATACTTCTCAGATACTTCTCCACCGTGTCCCGACAGTCCCATATCGCGTCCCCATC
>OVBI01000576.1:0-65104 GCA_900406495.1 Sisymbrium altissimum | reverse complement strand
AATATGTCAATTAATAATTTGAAAATTATTTCTTTGTAAAATTTATATTAATTTTTTTTTATAAACCAGAATATGCATGGTATATATGATGTTTAATAAAATTTTATCTGGTAAATAAAATTTTTAAATATTTAAAAATTAGGAATTTAAATTCATTCTTATTTTAATACAAACATTTTTTTGCTATATTTCTAATTTTAATCTATTAAAAAAATTATTCTTAAGAAATTTTTTTCTGAAAATAACTTTAAACTATTTTTTTTACTTTAAAAATATATATTTTAATTTGCCTTAAGCCCCATAGAACCTGAGCACGGCACTGGTCATCGGTCATCCTGAAATCGGATCAAACGCCAGTTTATCCGAGTCGTTCTTCTCTTCACGGTGATTGTGTTAATCGGAACTGGTTGGTCATTCTTGAAGCCCTTCTTACAGGAGAAGGAGAAGAACGTGTTGATGGTCGTTGTTCCCCTTCAGGTTCTCGCCAACATTGCTTCCATTGTGATTGGAGAGACCGGACTTTTTTTTATCAAAGACTGGGTTAACTTGGAACTAGGTGTTCTTCCTTGTAGATATTAGTATGCTGTTGTGCCATCTTATTCCCCATTGTCTGGTCGATACGTTCACTGAGAGAGACCTCGAAAACCGAGTTGAGCCGACGCCGTCGGAAGCTTCTAGGAGTAGGAAATGGATTCGTTCGGAGGTGAGCCGAGTTGCTGCGGCTAAACCAGCGAGTCCGACGCCGATGATGAATTGATGATGACCCCCGTCTAATTCTTTTGAATGTACGGCTCTTCAGTTGAATATCGAGCTGCGTAAATGCGTCCGTGTCCGAGATTTGCATGACCGCGGCGGCGAGGAAAAAACACGGACGCATTTCCGCAGCTCGATATTGAGCCGTATCGAGCTGCGGATCTTTTTAAAAGTTTGGATAAGGTTTTTTCTAATTCGTTAATATGGTTTTGCCCGCGGGGAAAAAATGTATTTTATTGGTGCAAGTTGCAATTATGCAGAAGTTCCGGGCAATTGGAAGCAAATTCCTCCCTCCCCGTATACTTTGACGACTATGGGATCTGTGCCGTTGGTTTGGTACCAAGTAATACTGATCGTCAGATGTTTTATTCGTCTCTTACATCTGAGGTAGGGGCCCAGTTTCATTCGAGATAGAAAACAGAAAAGTTAGGTTAAAGCTTCTTCACCAAGTGCGGCGAACTATCTGATCAGAAGGTATGGCTTTGGTGGGATAAATCCTATTGAATTAGGGTTCCTTAAAAAGTTTACATTTCTCGAGAATTTGATGTTTTTAATAATTTCCATGGAAATCCTGATTCGAGAAAATGCTATTGTGAGTTTGATTTCGAATGATATTTCTCTGATTTCTGCTTTGTATACACGCTAAAAGGTGATAAATTTGATACCTGGTTTCTCTTGTTTGGTAAACTTTGTTCTATTATTGTGTGTGTGTGTGCCTGATGGGATTTGATTCAGAATGAGAGGAATTGGCAAATTTTCATTGTTTAAAAGGTCAACATTTCGAACATAAAAGCTATAGGATTTGATGCTATTACAAGTCAGAAACTGTAGTATGTTACAGTCTTCATAATTTGAGAGGTCAAAGGTTTTAAATTTCATTTCTTTTTGTCTGTAGCTTTGAAGATGCCTCGCTACGATGATCGATACAGCACCAATGATCGACACAGCGGCTCACGTCTCTATGTTGGCCACCTCTCCTCTCGAACAAGGGAACGAGATCTTGACCGTCTCTTCAGCAAATATGGAAGGTAATTCTTTTTTTTTTCTCTTCTATGTTTGCAAACGTAGCTCTCGTTTGCTTTAATTTGTGAACTTAGCCAGCTTCTGTGGCTAAGCAAAGCTATGGATTTTAGATATGTATCTTTGGTTCAGCTCATATTATGGTTTGTGGCAGCCTTTCTGGATTAAAACCAAAGCAACGCCTGACCGACGATTGATATGTGTATTCGTTAGCTTTTATATGGGTGGGAGTGTTGTGGCTCAACATGTAGCATTTTTTTTTTTTTTTTTAACTTGAATGATCTTGTTGAAGGTTTCTTGACCTGGAGGTTTGTGGTGAGAGAGAGGGTCACCTTGGTGGAAATTCTTTCATGGTGTTTAGGGGGACTTTGGCGATTCTGTTTGTTGTGTTATTTGCGTGTTTTAGTGGTGTGAAAATGGCAACAATCTCAAATCTGGTGTTTTGTTCTGCCGTTGATGGTGGTCAAGTATCATAACACTAGCTACACCAGTAGCACTTGTTAAAAGTAAAATGATGGCCTTACTGTTTCTGGCAAACCATTTCCGCAGAATTCGAGATTTGGACATGAAGCGAGACTATGCCTTCATTGTAAGTAGTAGTATTCCTCTAGACTATAACTACGTAACTAGTTTGTTTTTTTCCATTATGTAAGCTGTGTCCTATTGATGGCTCTCTGTCTGGTATATATCTTCACTGTTTGATCACAGGAATTCAGTGATCCTAGAGATGCTGATGATGCGAGGTACAGGTTGGACGGAAGAGACTTTGATGGAAGCCGTATTACTGTGGAATTTGCGAGAGGGGTATAATCCTATTTTATGGAAAACCTTCTGTTCTTCGTCAGTTTTAGACATAATTTTCTTTCATTTAACCTCGTTAGGGTTTTTTTTTTCCTGCTGTAGATACCTCGTGGTTCCCGAGAATTTTCCTCGAGCAGAGGCCCTCCTCCAGGAAGTGGTCGTTGCTTCAATTGTGGTCTTGATGGACACTGGGCTCGAGATTGTTCTGCTGGTGACTGGAAGAACAAATGTTATCGATGTGGAGATCGGGGTCACATCGAAAGGAACTGTAAAAACAGTCCTAAGAAGCTCAGGTACCCTTCGACAGTTCCATGTTACACTTTTTTCTATAGCATTGTCAATTCTTAGAAGTTCTAGTTTGATCATTTTTTATTGTATTTCAGGCGGGACGCGAGTTACTCAAGATCGCCGGTTCGGTCTCGGTCTAGGTCTCCTCGTCGCAGAAGAAGAAGCCCCAGCAGAAGCAGAAGCTACAGCCGTGACCGTAGCTACAGGTATAATGATGTCCCAATATTACATATATTTTACAACACCAGACACAAGTTTTT
This sequence comes from Sisymbrium altissimum, assembly GCA_900406495.1. NCBI lineage: Eukaryota > Viridiplantae > Streptophyta > Magnoliopsida > Brassicales > Brassicaceae > Sisymbrium > Sisymbrium altissimum. The sequence goes on along the minus strand of OVBI01000576.1, from coordinate 61,982 downwards.
ATTCTAATACAACTCTTTTTGTTCTGTCTGGGTCTGGTTTCTCAGTCGCTCAAGGTCACCGGTTAGAAAGGAAAAGGATCAGAGTCCGGAAGGTGCAAGAAGCAGAAGCCCTGAACTAATTATGGACAACTCTCCTCCATCCAAAGATAGGAAGCAAAGTTTGACTCCCGAAGAAGGCAGCCCAGTGCGTGAGAAGTTCAGCCCCAAAGAGAGCGGACTGAGCCCAAGAGGAAACGATGATGGAGGTATTGGAACCAATGAGCAAGACCGAAGTGCTAGTCCCAGAGAAGATCGTGGCCCTAGAGGCGGACAAAGCCCACGAGATGACCGGAGCCCTCACAGCCCTAGAGATGACCGTAGCCCTGTGGAGGATGATGACCAGTGAAGAGTGGGATAACAAATGATGGTGATTGTTTAAGAGTCCTTTCCTTATAAGACTTGTAATGGATTCTGTTCCTAAGTATTTGGAGGCTTGGCTTTCTAGTTCGACTGTTACCTTTCTAAAACAGAAACTTGACAAATTATAAAAACAACTTTCAGTTTGTTTTTCCTGTTCAACGAACTGGTTAATTAAACTATCTGATTCTGATTCTCAGCTACGAGTCTATTTCAGAAAACTTCATGTCAATGCACTTTCATGTCAATGCACTTTCATGTCTATAGTCTATATATGCTATTATTGTTATTGTAATCAAAAGTCAATATGTCCGAGTGGTTAAGGAGACAGACTCGAAATCTGTTGGGCTTTGCCTGCGCAGGTTCGAATCCTGCTGTTGACGATTTTGATTTTCTTTTTCGAAAATCTGCTAATTTACACGATTTCACGCACATTCTGAACTTTCATATTTTCTAACAAATAATTAGGTCATATTCTCCTAAAAATCAGACTCCTAAGTTAAAGTTAAAAGTGGAAACAAAATCTAAAAATATACCGTCGTTGTGTTTTCTTTATTAACCCCAAAATAAGAATGTTTAAAAACGATCTGAAAACAACAGAATCAGACAATCTGTTAAAAAATGGCAAGTCTCTAACTGAACAAAGTAACAGAAAAACCCATAGAAACAGACCAAATGATGAAGAGATGCAATAATTATACAACGACATGAAGATGTCTGCGACGTTGTCTCGCCCATCATCATGTTTACTCCTTCTCCTCCTTCTCTTTATCGATCATCCTTCCGTCGCCGGAACCTCCATCCCTGGCATGGCGGCGCGTGTGTTAAACAGAGCGAGAAGAGCGAAACAGTCAATGGAGTTTCTATACGCGCACAACATCGCACGTGAGACTTCAGGCGTGCCACCTCTTGGATGGGACAAAGGCCTGGCCCGGTTCGCTTATAAATGGGCCAAACAACGTAAGCCCGATTGCAGTATGTTACATTCAGGTGGACCCTACGGCGAGAATATTTTCTGGTACCAGAAGAAGAAGACGTGGTCGCCGGAGAAAGTGGTGACGAGATGGTTTGAGGAGAGGTTTAACTATGACTCAAAAACAAACACGTGTGCATCGGGCGAGATGTGCGGCCATTACACGCAGATTGTGTGGCGAGCCACGACAGCCGTTGGATGCGCATGTGTGAAGTGTAATGACAGTCGTGGCTATCTAGTGGTGTGTGAATATGATCCACGTGGGAATTACGAAGGCGAAAGCCCTTTCGATAAAACATAGTAAATGAAAGATGTTAATTGAAAACATTTTTTTCCCCTTCTTATACATACAGCTTGAAGAGGGGATTTAAATTGTTGAATGAAAAGAATAAGAAAACAATTGCTTGTTCATTGACGTGTATGGAAACAGTAGTAAAAAACTTAAACGTCGACAGCAGGGTTCGAACCTGCGCGGGCGAAGCCCAACAGATTTCAAGTCTGTCTCCTTAACCACTCGGACATATCGACTTCTTGCTTACTTAGCATCCAAAAACATATTTTGACGGTTTGTATTAGTGGAAAACAGATCATAATTATTAAAAAGACGGTAAAGACAGACATGGTGCAAGCACTAATTCTGGAGGGACGTACGTGGAGCCTTAACAGTGTTCATGTTTGAATGATTTCATTTGGATTTATTTGGCATTTGGCAATTAGTTTGATTCGGTACAAGTCTTTTTCTTGCATACCAATTATAGATAAATTTTTTTTAAAAAGCACGACCATACAATTTCATGAAATCGAAGGCTGCAGAAAGTCGCCCCACGTGATTTAGCTTGAGGCTCTAAATCAAGTGATAGCAACAAAACAAAATAATAAAAATAAAAAATTGAAAAAAAGGAGAAAAATGGATGGTCTAGGATCGAAGCGAAACCTACTCCACATAATTTTACACACACACCAACTTTCTTGCCCGCCATGTGGATTTTCCACCTTTCTCTCTCTTCCTTCTCCTCTTTCTCTCTCTAAAACACTGTCGTTATCTCTGAACTTAAAAACCGATGAGCTCGTCGCCGTCAAGGAACCCGACGTCCGCCGAAGTACCAGCACCGTCATCATCAACATCGACGGATGCGGTGGCGGAGGGTTCGTCGAAGAAAGTGAGGAAACCTTATACTATCACCAAGTCAAGGGAGAGCTGGACAGAGGAAGAGCACGATAAGTTTCTAGAAGCGCTTCAACTGTAAAAATCTCTGCTTCTATTTATTGCTCTGTTTTCTATTCGAGAAGTTGTTTCTGAGTGTTTAAGCTTTCTGAGTATGCTTAAACCTTCTGTGTTCGCTTAGTTCCACTATGCAAAACAGAGGAAAGTTGTATCATTGTATGTCAGGGTTTAGTTCTTAGCTAAAAGATCTGCTTCGTTGAATTAAATTGATATGTATATAGTGACTATAGTCTGATACTCTGATGGTAAGCAAATCATGTTTCAAGTAAACAGAGTTACATCCGATCATTTGTATTGGCCCATGTTGAACTCAGAGGACATGTTAAATGATGTTTTCTTTGAGTAGAAGCAAACGTCGTTTTTTATTTTTTTTTTTTTTTTTGGCGATACTGTTGTTACCTTTATTTGACGGTATCAAATGTCACAGTTATCTTTTCATTATTTTTTATGTGTTGCTCAAGCTTCTGAATGATATAGTCAGCTCTGTGTTCTTGAAAACTTTTATGCTTGTGGTCTTTTTTGAAAGTCTTATTGCTTTAGCAGGATCCGATTGTACTGATACTACTGGTATCTGTTCTTTGTTACTTAGATTTGATCGTGACTGGAAGAAGATAGAAGATTTCGTGGGTTCAAAGACTGTGATTCAGGTTTGAGAATAAGCTTACTTTACTCTTAAGTTTTGGTCGAATTTTACATGGGCACGTTTTCGTTTTCTGACTAACTGTTCTTGCGCTGCCTTCTTGATTTAGATAAGGAGTCACGCCCAAAAGTACTTTTTAAAGGTTCAGAAAAATGGGACACTAGCACATGTGCCACCCCCTCGGCCTAAGCGCAAAGCAGCTCATCCGTATCCTCAAAAGGCATCTAAGAACGGTTCGATGGTTTTGTAGTTGTTCTTACTTTGGTTAGAGAGATGAATATTCATTCTATTACCTGAAATTTTTAAATCCATTTTCTGCACAGCTCAAATGCAACTTCAAGTTTCCACTTCTTTTACTACGCGAAATAGCGACATGCCGGGGGGATATTCTTCGTGGGATGATGCGTCAATGCTGCTAAACAGAGTAATTTCACCACAGCAGGAACTTGCTACTCTTCGTGGAGCAGAAGGCATGCTCTTTCGCTTGTGTTTTTAGTTTGTTTCTTCCCTCTTCATTTTTATATTCTATTGGTATTTTGGTAGTAGAATAGGTTTCATCTTAGGACGTTTCATGTGCTTATTATGGCATATAACGCCACTGATTCAGCTGATATTGGATCGAAGGGCATATTAAATATTAGTAGCCCTTCGACATCCGGTATGGGAAGCTCAAGCCGAACAATGTCAGGTTCTGAGATTGTTGTAAAACAGGCGAAACAACCTCCGGTGCTTCAAGGTAAATCATCTTTGAAAAATTTTGCATGTTTTGTTGATATTTTGTGGTGGACACTCTAGTGATGATTGCTTTGCAGGTGTTCCTGATTTTGCTGAAGTTTATAACTTCATCGGGAGTGTGTTTGATCCTGAAACGAGAGGCCACGTGGAAAAGCTCAAGGAAATGGATCCTATTAATTTCGAAACTGTGAGTCAGAGCTTAGAAAACTTTCAGTATAAGCTTTTAGATTCCTTCATTAATCGCAGTATTTTCTTTTGCAGGTTCTGTTATTGATGAGAAACCTCACAGTTAACTTATCAAACCCTGATTTCGAATCCGCTGTAAGTGTTAAATTTACGATAAAATGTTTTGTGATGACCTACTTTGTCACAGTCTGAACTATTACCCTTACGTGATCAAATGCAATCTAACCATGGCTAGTCCGACTGTAATGATGCTGCAGAGGAAAGTCCTCTTATCAAATGAGGTGAACACCGAGCTCCCAAGCGTTAACACTAGTCCCTTTCTCCAGAATTCAACAAGCGACAAATCATCATAACGAAGATATCAGCCACCAGTTATCAAGTAAGTGTCTTGCTTCTTCTTCTTCTTCTTCTCCTCATGAATTTGAAATAGAGTACAAGAAAACACTTCACCACTATCCGAAATGACCTAAGTCAATAATAGCTAGATCTAGATATCTGCTTAGATGTTAGTCGCAGCCGTCTGACTCTAAGGTTTGCATTAAAAGTTATAAAGTTCTCACTAGTAGTCTCAGTCACACTCAACATGACCTGAATATGATCTCTGAATGCTTAACTGTATTTAGAATGTTTTCACTCTATGGTTAAATACCAGCGTCCGTAGTAATTATAAGCCTTGTTGCTAGTTCTTAAAGTCTTGTATAAGAGTTATATGTGGTTCTCACCATATTTGCAGGTTCAATCGTCTATTTTCCATATTTAAAAACTGTGAGTTATATACGTCACTGGGAATCACAATCTTGTCAATGCGTCAGGTGGGGATTGTGTATACCGTGTTCAATACTGTTTGTTGTTGTTTTGAGGAGAACAAACATGAGTGAAGTTTTCAAGCTTCATGTGCAGATTTTTGACCAGGACTAGTTCGGTGAATGGTATAGGTTTTAATATATATAAGGGGTTTCCATTTTCTACTAGTTCTTGGTCTTCAAGCTGCGGGGTTAGCGGTTGGAGGGCAGCTTCATCCTCACCCGCCGGTTAACTTTTGTACAAATTCTCTTTCTACTTTTGTTTTTTTTGTTATATGTTTATATGTTCGTCTGTTGGGTGAATCTCTAGTTGAATTTTACCCTTTTATCAGATTATATTTTCGCTAAACGTGGTGTCCGAGGAGAAGTCGTAAGATTGATTGTTCTGGTTCAAGATCAGTCTTAAGTAAATAACGGCTACTCTCGTCTTGAAGCTGTGACAAAAGAAAAAAAAATTGTGAGAAAAGAATGTCGAACCAAGAGAAACATCAATTCCAACTGATAAATGCAACTAAAAAGTTGTCCTAAACAAAGTACTTAAACAGCATTCGAATTCGGCAAACTAATTGATTAGAAAATCTTTTAAGTCACACACCTCATGGTTATAGGACAGAGTATTTGCCGGGTCATGATGTTCCTGGAAGTGACATGGCCTGATTAGTAATGTCATTAAAAACACGCCTCAGTACAGCTTTCGCTGCCTTAATAGATTCCTCGCTAGGCCCTTCAATGAACAAATAGAACTTGCGTTCCCCAGCCCCCGGGATTTGTCCTCGCGTAAAAAACTGTCCTCTAGTGGTGATGGCTGCTCCAGAACAGTCTGATATCGGACATAGAGTTTCTCTGTGGGTCACCTTCCAACGAGCATTCTGTGGGAAATCGTTAATTTCCAGTTCAGCTTCATAGCGTTGAGGCCTTGCATAACCTTGAAGAATAGCGGCAGCAACCATGGTAGCCTGCTGCTGCTGCTGTGAGATATCACCACCACCCTTTCTTACTGCATTATTCTCATCTTCCGATTCAGACTTTCTTCCTCAACGCCATACTCCTTTTCTTGTGCGTTCTTCGCTGCTCTCCGAACGTCCTCGTCGTCGTTGAATTAGGTTTCTCTTCCGCCATACTCCTTTTCTTGTGCGTTCTTCGCTGCTCTCCGAACGTCCTCCTCGTCGTTGAATTAGGTTTCTCTTCCGCCATCTGAGTCATGAATAGACAACCGCGTTATGAGGAAGACTCAATGAACTTTATGTTTCAAAAATATTTGTATTTCTTTCTGTATTATATATAGAGAGAGTCGAGAGGGATATTAGGAAAAAGGAAATCTGCCAAATTTATGGATCCTTATCATCAAGCTTTAATATTAGGGCCTGTAAGAAAAAATATGCTACTTGGGCTTATTGGGCTTAATAAGGCCCACTAATCGAGATTTCATCAGTAACCCTAGACGAAAACCCTAGCATATATAACTAGTTAAGCTGAAGCTGCGAATACCCTAGAAGTCTCAGAAAGAGTAGTCGGGAGACTGTGAGAGAGAAGAGAGAGAGAGAAAGAAAACCCATAGAGAGAAATGGCCGCCGCCGCCGCACGTCCTCTCGTCTCCGTTCAGGGTTTGGACGGTGACATGAACACCGATCAATCCTCCACCGTCGTGTTGCCCGACGTCATGACGGCGCCTGTTCGTCCAGACATCGTCAGCCACGTTCACGCCCAAATCTCCAACAACAGCCGTCAGCCTTACGCCGTCTCAAAGAAGGCCGGTCACCAGACCTCAGCCGAGTCGTGGGGAACCGGACGTGCCGTCTCGCGTATCCCTCGTGTTCCCGGAGGAGGTACTCACCGTGCCGGTCAGGCCGCGTTCGGTAACATGTGTCGTGGTGGTCGTATGTTCGCCCCGACCAAGATCTGGAGGAAATGGCACAGACGCGTCAATGTCAACATGAAGCGTCACGCAATCGTCTCAGCCATCGCCGCAACTGCTGTTCCCGCGCTTGTGATGGCTCGTGGTCACAAGATCGAGAATGTCCCGGAGATGCCTCTTGTCGTCAGCGACTCAGCTGAAGCCGTGGAGAAGACCTCAGCCGCCATCAAGGTTCTGAAGCAAATCGGAGCTTACGATGACGCCGAGAAGGCCAAGGACAGCATTGGGATCCGTTCCGGTGTAGGTAAAATGAGGAACCGTCGTTACATTTGTAGGAAAGGTCCTCTTGTGGTTTACGGAACTGAAGGGTCTAAGATAGTTAAGGCCTTTAGGAACCTTCCTGGTGTTGAGCTTTGTCATGTTGAGAGGCTTAACTTGTTGAAGCTTGCACCTGGTGGTCACCTTGGAAGGTTTGTGATCTGGACCAAGTCTGCTTTCGAGAAGCTTGAGTCTATCTATGGCTCATTCGAGAAGCCATCTGAGAAGAAGAAGGGATACGTTCTTCCTCGTGCCAAGATGGTCAATGCTGATCTTGCTAGGATTATTAACTCTGATGAGGTTCAGAGCGTGGTGAAGCCGATTAAGAAGGATGCCAAGAGGGCTGTCCTCAAGAAGAATCCATTGAAGAACCTTAACGTGATGTTGAAGTTGAACCCGTACGCTAAGACCGCCAAGAGGATGTCGTTGTTGGCGGAAGCACAGAGGGTCAAGGCCAAGAAGGAGAAGCTCACCAAGAAGAGGAAGCCAGTCACCAAGGTAATCTCAATTATTCATTTTCCCTAATATAATATGCTTGACTGAGTTTATATTGTGTTGTGTGATATGTCTTTTCAGTCTATTATTGCCAATCTGTTAGATAATCTGTGCCTGTAGATATCTGATACGTTGTTAAATGTGATCTAGTAGTGTCGTCTTGTAAATTTTAGTGTAATACGTTGACTCCGAGTGTCGATCATATGGGTCAGTTCCAAGGGAGGTTTCATTTTGGCTTAGTAACTAAATGTTTTTGCTTACATTTGGTCTTTTATTCCTTGATGCGATCATATGAGTTATTTCTAATGAACATTTCATTTTGGCTTAGTAACTAAATGACCTTGCTTTCATTTTTGATTAGTAACCAAGTATGGCTTGCTTTGTTAGAGTTTTCTACACTTTTTAAATCAAGCTGATAGTATTTCAATCTTTGTTGTGCAAAGTCCATTGATAAGTGTTTTCTAACTCTGTTTTAAATTTCTTAATCTCACAGGAGGAGGCATTGGCAATCAAGGCAGCAGGAAAGTCGTGGTACCAGACTATGATCTCCGACAGTGACTACACCGAGTTCGATAACTTCACTAAATGGCTCGGTGCTAGCCAGTAATAATATCGTATGCTTGAAACACTTTTCATGTTTAGGGAAAGATTTTGGCTTTATATCTGTTTTGTCTTTCGTTGTTGGAATATTAAGCTCAGCTATGAACAAGTTTCATTTATCTTTTCTTCTTTGGTCTTGTTTTCATCAAACTTCTTTTATATATGTTATGTTCCTCAAATTAATTCGTGTTATGTTATGATCCTCAAATTAATTCGTGTTATGTTATGATCCAAATTTAAGACGAAGCTTATTAAGTTTTTTATGTCCGTGGTTTTTTATGAACTGAAAATTCGGAAACGTCGAAACTTTTCTTCTGGCATGAAAACCTATACCGTTCCATTTGAGCTATATTTTGAATTACTGATAAAAAAAAAACTATTCTCTACTGTTTCTATTAAATGCAATTGAAGCAAAAAAAAGGATTTTCGATCAAAGAAGACGGGATACCACGTGGCATGAATCCGCTGGACGGATTTGTATTATTTTCTTCCGAATGGTTTCTGGAAGGCGCGCCAAGAACGAATCATTGCTTTCATCTACAGATCTTGACCGTCCATCTCACGGCTTCTCAAAAAGTCGACTGAAACTAGAAGCTTCATTCGATCATCAAGCCAATTCTATAAATTGAAATGCAAACTAAAATAACAATAACTGCTAACACTTTCTTCAGGTTGTTTGTCGATCGGTCACTGTGTTTTCGTAGTAGAGTATGTTCTTGTAATCTTGTTGATCCATAAGTTCTCTGGTTTGAATTCTCTGTGAGTTATATAAAAAGTCTTTCCTGAATTGCAGAGAGAAGCGAACTTGGAAAATGGTGAAGAGTTACCCCGAAGTGAAGGAAGAGTACAAGAAAGCTATTCAGAGATGCAAGAGAAAGCTCCGTGGTCTTATCGCCGAGAAGCACTGTGCTCCCATCGTCCTCCGTCTTGCGTAAGTTTTCTGCCTTACTGGTCTCGGTTGATAAGCTATCACGGATCTCCTTTCCTATCCATTTTGTGTCTTTTTTCTTTTGATTTTGCTTAAGAATGATGATGCGTCTGTGAGTTTCTCAATGGATTGTCTCTGAGAGCCTTTTCTGTTCTTTTTGTTGGGGAACTTTGCAGATGGCACTCGGCTGGGACATTTGATGTGAAGACAAAAACAGGAGGACCGTTTGGCACGATAAGGCATCCACAAGAGCTAGCACATGATGCTAACAACGGTCTTGATATTGCTGTCAGGCTTCTTGAGCCTATCAAGGAGTTGTTCCCCATCTTGTCCTACGCTGATTTCTACCAGGTAAAAATTTCAACAGTGTGCTTTGTTTTCTTTTCTTTTTTTAGCTGTAATCTCTATTAATTAGGAGATTGAGGTGGAACCGTAGAATCAAGGGGTTATCGGATACCTGATGCAACAATGCTCATAGTGCGCTGGGAAACATTTTGGAAGCGGTCTTGTTTGTTGAAACCGTTAAGTTTGTCTGCAGTGAACTTGATGATTGATTGAAACTGTATCTAAATAGCTAATATGGTATTTCCCATGACTTCAAGGGATTGATTAATGTGTTTCTTGGTTACTGTAGCTAGCTGGAGTTGTTGCTGTTGAGATCACTGGAGGACCCGAGATTCCATTTCATCCTGGTAGACTGGTGAGTCAATATTCAACTTCTCCTGTTACCAATTCTTTGCCTCATCCATCTTCATTGCCGGTTTCTTTGTGTAAAACGCAACTAACTGACCGTGGTCTCTCTCTCTCTCACATTTGAGATTTTGTAAGCTTTGTACATGTGATCAACTGATACAAACTTCTTTTTCTTTCAGGACAAAGTTGAGCCACCTCCTGAAGGTCGTCTACCTCAAGCAACTAAAGGTAAACCAGCTGTTAGGAAAATGCATATAGTCTGAATTGGGGTATCAGATCATAGATTCATATTTACCATCTCTTTTAACGGTAAATTCAGGCGTGGATCATCTGAGAGATATATTTGGTCGGATGGGACTTAATGACAAAGATATCGTTGCATTGTCTGGTGGACACACCTTGGTATGTCTGTTGCATCAAGAAAGAACAAAGACCTGTGTCCTCTTCTCAGTTTTGGAACTTACCATTGTTATACTTTCAGGGTCGGTGCCACAAGGAACGCTCAGGATTCGAGGGACCATGGACACAAAACCCTCTGATTTTCGACAACTCCTATTTCAAGTAAGATAAGTTTCTCTCCTCCTCCTTCCTTAGGCTACTTCATGCTCGGATTGGACCGAGGCTGAATCAGAAGCGCTTGATGATTTTTAAAACAGAGAGATACTAAGCGGAGAGAAAGAAGGACTTCTTCAACTGCCAACCGACAAGGCTCTTCTCCAGGATCTTGTCTTTCATCCTCTCGTCGAGAGATATGCTGCAGTAAGTTTTATAAATTTTCAGTTCATAATTCTCATCTTCATATGATATATATTTTAATCGGGTCTACTACTGATTCTATCACTACTCTCAGGATGAGGATGCCTTCTTCGAAGACTATACTGAAGCTCATCTGAAGTTGTCAGAACTCGGGTAAGTAACACAGTACAATGCTTTCTCTACATTTCTCAAGTTTTAGCTTATTATCCGCATGTAAAACCGTTATCTCTGATCGTTCACTCAGAGACTTTTCACTTACAAGTTACAAAAACCTTGTGTTTTCTTGTCTAAATATTTTTGGTACGTTCATGTGCTTGGCAGGTTTGCTGACAAGGAGTAATCTGGAAGCTGGTCGTGTCATGTCCTATCTCGTGATTCTTGTTCCCTCACATTATCATTGTAATAATCACGTAAAAAAAAAAAAAAAGTAAAACATGAATAAAAAGACTTTGTATTGCACACAAGTATATGCATTGGGCTGTTTGTAATTGATGAAATAAAATAATTCAGTTTCAAGGAAAAAAAGGCTTCGAACAATATCGCAGTAAACTTGTAAATTGAAAGTTGTCTTAACGTAGTTGAAAATGTTAAAATAAGTTATCAACTAACAGTTCTACATTCAGTTCTGGTCTCTGAATGAAAGTGGAGATATTTAAATTTAGAACAGATGCTTGAATCCTAATACGGCGACGTAGCTAAACTCATTTCCACCCAAATAATCCATTTGGAGTCATTTCATCACACAAACACATACACTCTCTCTCTCTCTCTCTCTCCAATGGACTTAAGATGAACATTCTCCGACCTCCTCCTCCGACTTCATCGTCATCGTTTCCGCCATATACAAACTCCGGTACGTTAACCCCGCCGGCGACTTTCACTCTCACCCACAACCATATATCCCTCTGCTCGATCAACCCACCATTCACCGCCGTTGGTCGACCCACGTGCCGCCAATATTTCCTACGGTCTGCCTCCGGAACTGCCAACAGCTCCGCCGGAGACCTCTCGTCGTTCTTGGGCTCTTCTCCAGAGGCGTACTCAACACACAACGACCAAGAGCTTTTGTCTCTCCTCCGCAGCAGAAGAACCGATGAAGCTTGGGCTAAGTATGTTCAATCCACTCATCTCCCTGGACCCACTTGCCTTAGCCGTTTAGTCTCCCAATTGTCTTATCAGTCCAAGCCCGAGAGCCTCACGCGCGCACAGTCTATCCTCACGCGCCTCCGCAATGAACGCCAGCTCCATCGCCTGGACGCCAATTCCCTCGGCCTCCTCGCCATGGCTGCATCGAAATCCGGTCAGACGCTTTACGCTGTCTCAGTCATCAAGTCCATGCTCCGTTCTGGGTACTTACCACACGTTAAAGCTTGGACAGCTGCAGTAGCTAACCTCTCTGCTGCCGGAGACGATGGACCTGAAGAATCTATCAAGCTCTTTACAGCTATTACACGGCGAGTTCGACGCTTCGACGACCAATCTTTGGTCGCTCAATCTAGGCCTGACACGGCGGCATTCAACGCTGTGCTTAACGCTTGTGCGAATCTTGGTGATACTGAGAAATACTCGAAACTGTTCGGCGAAATGTCTGAGTGGGATTGTGAACCTGATGTTTTGACTTACAATGTTATGATCAAGCTGTGTGCAAGAGTTGATCGGAAGGAACTGATTGTGTTTGTCTTGGAAAGGATAATTCAGAAGGGAATCAAGGTTTGTATGACTACCATGCATTCCCTCGTTGCAGCTTATGTTGGTTTTGGTGATTTGAGAACTGCAGAGAGGATTGTTCAGGCGATGAGGGAGAAAAGGAGAGACCTTTGCAAGGTTCTGCGGGAATGCAATGGCGAGGATTTGAAGGAGAAAGAAGCGGAAGACGCAGAAGATGCTTTTGAGGATGATGAAGACTCGGGTTATTCGGCTCGGGATGAGGTAATCGAAGAAGGCTTTGAGGATGTGTTCAATAAATTGCTGCCTAACTCGGTTAACCCGAGTGATGAGGCGCCATTGTTGCCTAAAGTCTTTGCTCCTGACTCAAGGATCTACACGACGTTGATGAAAGGTTATATGAAGAATGGGCGTGTGGCGGACACAGCTAGAATGCTTGAGGCAATGAGGCGTCAAGATGATAGTAATAGCCACCCAGATGAAGTCACCTACACAACGGTTGTGTCAGCTTTTGTAAAAGCCGGGATGATGGACAGAGCACGGCAAGTGTTAGCTGAGATGGCTCGGATGGGTGTACCTGCGAATAGGATCACTTACAATGTTCTGCTCAAAGGGTATTGTAAGCAGTTGCAGATAGATAAGGCGGAGGATTTGCTAAGAGAGATGGCTGAAAATGCAGGGATAGAGCCAGATGTTGTTTCCTATAACATCGTGATAGATGGATGCATTCTTATAGATGATAGCGCAGGAGCTTTATCGTTCTTCAATGAAATGAGAACGAGAGGGATTGCACCAACTAAGATTAGTTACACTACTTTGATGAAGGCTTTTGCAATGTCTGGACAACCCAAGTTGGCGAATAGGGTATTTGATGAGATGATGAAGGATCCAAGGGTCAAAGTTGATTTGATCGCATGGAACATGTTGGTTGAAGGGTATTGCAGGCTTGGTTTGATTGAAGATGCGAAAAGAGTAGTTTCAAAAATGAAAGAAAACGGGTTTTACCCAAATGTGGCGACTTATGGGAGTCTAGCCAACGGTGTTTCTCTGGCGAGGAAACCTGGTGAGGCGCTCTTGCTTTGGAAGGAAATACAGGAAAGGTGTGGGGTGAAGAAGAGAGAAGAATCTGAAGGAGATTCTTCAGATCCTTCTCCTCCGATGCTGAAACCGGATGAAGGGTTGTTAGATATGCTAGCGGATATATGTGTGAGGGCTGCTTTTTTCAAGAAAGCATTGGAGATCATCGCTTGCATGGAGGAGAATGGGATACCTCCGAACAAAACTAAGTACAAGAAGATCTATGTGGAGATGCACTCGAGGATGTTCACTAGCAAACATGCTTCACAAGCCAGGATAGAGAGGCGGGTAGAACGAAAGAGAGCGGCTGAAGCTTTCAAGTTTTGGCTTGGTTTGCCTAATTCTTACTATGGAAGTGAGTGGAAGTTAGGTCCAAGAGAAGACTAGATCATCCTATTGATCAGGTTACTCTCTCATACACCAATGTATACTAGGTTGTATCGTAGATGTTAGATGTCGTCTATACTTCGAATCTCAATAGGTGTGAATGAACAATGACCTAAACATTCAACCCAAGTCCATGTGGTATTATATAGTAAAGGGTTTCTGGCATTGTGTAATATACAATTGACTGATTTGATTGATGATCAAGTTAATACTTAGCTATGAGCAATACAATAGCAACACCATATACTAAATATTATAACAGTTTCTGCTCTAAGGAAGGTTTTTGCCCTGAATGCTGTTCATCTTGACCTGGATGACTGACTTCGGGAATAAGATGAGGAGAGGACCTGTATATGAAAGTAGCACAGTGTGAGAAAATTAGATCAAATCCTTCAGCCATCTTTTGCCTGTTCATGGACCGTTCTTGTTTCTGGTTAGGTGTAGGAATTTACCTGGTAAGTTTTTGGTCCCTTCTTGAGCAAATAGCCGGCAATATTCAGGTTCTCTAGGAAAGTATCGATGTCCGGAACTCGTAGGCCGATCCTATCAGCTAAACTATACATCTCCTGCAGTAAATTTTTCTTTTTGAGTAAGAAAGTGGTCATCATAAAATGTCAGAAGCGAGTAGCAAATTGTGGAGAAGAGAAGTAGTTCATACAGAAACAGAGTAACAATCTTTCTGCTGTAACTCTGATTGCTTATCAAGAGCACTTAAGAAACGTTTTGCCTCTTTTTGTTGACTCATGCCTCCACTCCGCCCAAAATCTACAACCCCATGTTCATCTACGAACTTATCATACAAAGATTCCTTCATTATTTCAACCACATCCTGTAAAAGTAAATCCCCGGTCAGAAGTCAAGACATCTTAAGCCAGTATCTTCATTGTCCAAGTCAACATCACAACAATGCAGCTTTAAATTGAATTGAGATTTTCATGCTAGTTACAAAAAAGATCAGAGGAAATAATACTTTTATGCATGTATGGTAAGGATGCTAATTGAGTGTATGGTCAAACAAATGCATGTACGCTCGAACATAGGGTACAAGGCAATCCATGCTCTGGCTTACCATGGCATCCTGGACCGTTATATCTTCCCTTAAGTCAACCCGAGCTCTAGCTTGCGCAAGCCTGACCAAACTTTCCAGTTGTCTTGCTGTTATTGGTGTGCAATCAGCGGATGTGTTATGGTCTCTCAGCTTCAAGTAAAACTTTTGTATGATCTCTCCAGCTGCCTTTGACATCCTGAAGAAGATAAAGAGATGTTATCGTAATGCTTAATTTGGTGAGCATCTAGTAATTGCAGCTGGGGGACAGGTCATATTTACTTAGGGTTGACAAAAGTCCTCGCATAAGCAACATATTTCCTAAGCAATTGACCAGGAATGGGACTAAAATCATCATCTTTCTTAGAGTCAAACCGCAGTCTTGAGAGTAGAGAACCCTCTTTCGCATGAATATTTGCATATCCTGATGCTGCATTTTGATATCAAACGAAAAGTCAGGAATTATTCTGTAATACGGTCATGTTTCTACTAAACCGAACAACTAAAAGAAGCTGGACCTGTCTTAAACTTCTTTAATGCAGGTGATGCTTCTCCACCTCCAGAATGAAGCTGCCAGAAAAAAAAAGAAATTCACGGAAAGATTCTATGTTAATGGCTTTGAATTAAGTGAACCAATGCATAAAGCCAATAAAGTGTTTCCAGAAACTAAAATATCCATTTATCCTCCAAGCATTTTATCTAAGGTTTAGAATGCGACGACTTTCAGATATGTCAAATGCACAGTAGCTAGCACTGATTTTTGTCCATCAACGAGAGATAAACGTATGCTAATATTTCTTCGAGGCATGTTCCACAACAGACATCTCAGCTGGAGAGACTCACCGACATAATATGCTCTGAGACTTGCTTGTCGAGTAGCTCATCAGGTTTGTCAAGTAGTATGAAAACTAAATCAAACCGCGAGAGAAGGGCAGCACTCATTTTTAAGTTCTCGTTTACAGTTTTTGCACGGCTGAAAGGAGATCATGAAGATGATGGTAAGTATCGAGAGAATATGCTATTTAGAATTTCTTTTCTCACCCAGTCTCAACCCTTTAAAGATGCAAGGTTATTCTGCACTGAACATTGTCGCAACTATGATTCAAACACACCCACAATGATGAGATAGCACATTAAGAAAATTACTTGTAGTGGCCACCAACAGGATTTGCTGCTGCTATAACAGAAGTACGAGCTGATAGACTGGCCACAAGCCCAGCCTTTGCAACAGAGACACATTGTTGCTCCATGGCTTCTAGCAAAGCCTATGGCAATGTGATTCAAGTTAATAAGAAAACAAAGTAAGCATCAGAAGTAATGACACTGCGGATAAGACAAAACCTGATGCTCGGTGGTCATTTTATCGAACTCGTCAATACAGCACAACCCGCCATCTGCAAGTACCATGGCACCTGCTCGTAGGGTAGCACTAGGTTAACAAAGACGAAGATTTCTCATCCTACCCACAAATCAGTTGAACATCTTTAAAGTAAGAGTTCTTATGGATGTACAACATTTCACTAATGTGAAGTTCTTCAATAAAACCCTGTCCTAATACTGATCAAATACTGTTGAAGCTACAAACCCTTGAATGTACTATCTTTATCTTAAAGAAGATTTTAGGTTGCTTCTTACTAAGCCCCCATTCTAGTGAAACTATACACAACATAACATCTATGACATCACTTAAACCTAGAAGGCATGCGTCACCCTCAAGCATCAAATTGAGAAAATATATTAGCACCTCTGACGCAATTAGACTGCGAGTTTAGGCTAAGTATTACGTAAAACTATTTATCAACAGCATGACTCAAACCCATACTGAAGTTTGTACTCGCTAAGTAAAGCGAAGGGAAGGAGTTACCAGCCTCAAACGCATAGTCATTTGTCATGGAATCTTTCACTACAGCAACGGTGAGCCCTGCTTTAGTCGTCGCATTACCACATACATAGATGCCACGAGGGGAAATGGCCGATGCTGCTTGCAAGAGCTGACTTTTTCCCAATCCAGGGTCACCTATTAGCGCACCGAAATCATCAATCAAATATTTGTGGATCAGTTTCAAACTAGTAACAAATAACCTTTCCTCAGGCCATGTACTCTCTACACTGGGTGTATGCCTTTAGGTTAAATTTGATGTGAAAGCTTACCAACAATTATGACATGAATGTCTCCTCTGACTGGAACTTTGTTCCGATCCATCGAATGCTTCCTTACACCTCCAAAAAGGGATAGTGTTATCCCAGCTGTGGAAAACGATAAGAAATAAAGAGATGACAAAAGTATCATGGTATGCAATGCTTCTAATAGTAATTATGAACCCTTCACAGGGAAACTTGACATGGACAGAAGACTCTACCTTTGACAATTTCATGTCCATAAATAGATGGGCAGACTGAATGAAGTATGCGACGGAAGGTATCAGAACCATATTCTTCGTTGAACTTCACAATAAATTCCAAATCTCTCTGTGAGAATGAATATAAGTCACCAACATCTGCAGACTGGACAGCGCTACTGGAGTCTTCTGAGCTCTCAAATGCAGACTGCTTCTTCGAATTTTTAACTGAAACTGCCTCTATAAACAAATAGTAGAATCCTTGATTCTTGGACTTCGATTTCCCTGGAACAATAGCATTTTAAAAAGTTTGTTAAAATTGAGTAGAGCTTAGCATGTTAAATCAGTATCTTGAAGGGTATGACGACATGGTATTTGACAACAGTAAGAAAAACTTTAGGACCCTGACCCGTGGTGAATGTCATTGTAAGTAAAACATACAACTGATCTTCTGTTAAGGAAAATATGCATATAAGAGATGAGAAGAGCAGTTTTATATATTCCTTTCCTGCAATGACATGCTCACATATGTACCATGGCAGAATGCTTATAAGACACAAACCTATAGCTATTATACAATTAACGATAGCAGATATTTTAGCCCTTACAAACTATGGAGATAACCATGAAAAGTTATAGAATCAATACCTCCCCCAATATCCATGTAATTATTGATTACTCCTATAATCCCTGTAACAGTCACCACATCACCGGGGATGCATGTGTCCACAAGGTCTTCCATCAGCTCACATTCTACAGTTCGGGGTACCCGTCCTTCTTCATGGTCTTCAGGTTTTTGCAACTCCTGTACCCTGAAATTTTTTTTGGACAGCTGAGTAACAAGGGCAAGATACATAACTAACAAAGATAAAGGACACAAAATCATAAGACGCAAAATAGAAGAAGACCTGATTTTCTGAAAGTCAATTGTCTGAGCGGATGATCGAATCGGAGTAAATATTCTGGACTTACATCCATGGGAGTCACAATTTTGCGGAGGTGAAAACTTTCCATCAGTAAATTCCCGGGTTATGCTAGTTTTGCACTTTGCACAGTCAAAGGCCATCTGTGTGACAAGGGGCTTCACAGTACTAACTTTAACAACAGTCCCATGAACTGTTACAAGCTTACCTGCAATTTCAAAGCACAAAATCGCAGGTCACTCATGCTTTTTCTCACCACTTTTTTTTTTTTGTATCTACTCTGCGGAATAAGACAAAAGTCTACCTATATATGCTGCCCTCAGGTTTTTGAGGGAGATTGAAGATTCAGGATAATTATGCAGACGAATATTGATCTTCATAACATTATCAAAGTCATTAGTCTCCCACTGACTCAAAAGAACCTGCGAAAGATGTGAAATAAGTCTTCATCATCTCATGACATCAAAGAAAACAAAACCCAAATGAAATTTAAGACCCTACCTTGTGAACTGCAGCATTCATACATGGTATAACTCCTTTGGGATTATCCTCCAGATTAATGAAAAAGTTGTCGATATCTGATAATTTCTTGAAGTGTTGAAGATCAAGCAACAAAGAGAAGCAACCACCACCTTCTTCATTTACCTGCTTCTCTCCCATTTTGAGTCAATTGTCTCAAGCCATGAAGGAAACTTCTCCTATATTTGGATACTAAAGAACAGCTAATTGACTCATATAAATGTAGAAGCAATAACCAGATTGTTTCGAAGTGAGATACCTGCGAAACTAAGTCTCTACCAAGCGGCGTGGAGAATATGCGGATGAGTTCCGCAGTGAGCAGCAACTTATCCTCAGCGATGGTCGAGTTCTCGTTGTCTTTGATATATACAGCTAGTATTTTCGCGATGTCGGCCGAATCAAAGCCGATTGATCCACGGCGTCTCGACGTCATGCTTGACCCATCGCTTCCGTCTCCGTAGATACCCATCGCCGCGTAAACGCACTGTTACCGCTCGTCGGTCAGTGAAGAAATCTGGCTTCTGAGCCAATTAGTTGGTTATTGGCGGGAAACAAAAGTAATGGGCCTTTCTTCCTTACGGGCTTTGTAAGTGGGCCAAATTTATTAAACCCTAAACCCAGTGATTAGTTGTCGGCCACGTGGACACTACCTCTCTTTTATGTAAAAAATAAAAGTCCCAAAAAAGCACCAAAACGAGAAACAAGCTCCCGCCGCCGAGAAACCGCCGTCTTCAAGACTGCCACCGAAGGTAGGTAATGCGCGCACTCCCTCTTTAAGTAAACCGACTACCATATTTTAAATTCGTTAAACCCTAGTTTGTGGTTCCCTAAATCCTAAAGTTCTGGTGTCTTTCTGATTTGTGTATTTTGTAGTAAAGGATTTCTTGTAACCCTTGCGGAACTTATGAGCACCCAAATGGAAGAACCGGAGACACTGGGCAAAAGGAAAGTAGCTGAAAGCTCAAAGCTTTCTGATGAGACCACAACGCAAGAACCGACGACGAAGCGTAGAAGCAGCCAGAAACGGGCGTGTGTACATGAAGTTGCTGTTCCTAATGGTTACACACCAACAAAAGAGGAGCTCATTCACGGGACGCTTGATAATCCCGTGTACAATGGAGACATGGCGAAAACGTACCCTTTTCAGCTCGACCCTTTTCAGAGTATCTCTGTAGCATGCTTAGAGAGAAAAGAGTCGATTTTGGTTTCTGCCCACACTTCAGCGGGTAAAACAGCAGTTGCAGAGTATGCCATTGCGATGGCGTTTAGAGATAAGCAGCGGGTGATATATACTTCCCCTTTGAAAGCCTTGAGTAATCAGAAGTTCAGAGAGTTGCAGCATGAGTTTAAAGATGTTGGTTTGATGACTGGCGATGTCACAATCTCACCTAATGCAAGTTGTTTGGTGATGACAACAGAAATCCTCAGAGCGATGCTTTACAGAGGGTCTGAAGTTTTGAAGGAGGTTGCTTGGGTCATTTTTGATGAAATCCATTACATGAAGGATAGGGAAAGAGGGGTTGTTTGGGAAGAGAGTATCATTTTCTTGCCACCTGCTATTAAGATGGTTTTCCTTTCCGCAACAATGTCGAATGCTACTGAATTTGCGGAATGGATTTGCTATCTGCATAAGCAGCCCTGTCATGTTGTGTACACAGATTTTAGGCCAACGCCTCTGCAGCATTATGCTTTTCCTATGGGTGGGAGTGGACTTTATCTTGTCGTTGATGAGAATGAGCAATTTCGAGAGGCTAATTTTATTAAGATGCATGATACTTTCCCAAAACCAAAATCTGCTGATGGAAAAAGGAGTGCAAATGGCAAATCAGGTGGTAGGGGTGCTAAAGGTGGCGGTGGCTCTGGTGATTCTGATGTTTACAAAATTGTTAAGGTATGATCTTGTATATCGTTTATCGCTGTCCTATTTTTCTGCTTGTGGTGCCGTGTTCTCACTTTATATTCACATTTTCACGGTGAAATCTAGGCACTTCATGAGTTTTTCTAGCATCAAACTCTCTATAATTTCTAGCTTAGACGTTTCCAAACTCTGCTTGTGCACACATCGTAGTTCGGTTCTTGAAGTTTTAGTCTGCTACTCTGAGGTGATAGTACCAAGAGTGTAGATCCAGGGCCCACGTTATATATTGTTCTTTTAAAGCAATGCAATCTATGTGCTCCTTTTGTGTTTCAAATTTATGTGCTGTGATAGACTTGTAGTTCTCAAAACAGTGGCCTTCCTGAAGGTTTGTTAGTTAACTCTTATCTCTCTTTGCAGATGATCATGGAAAGAAAATTTCAACCAGTCATCATTTTCAGCTTCAGTAGAAGGGAATGTGAAAATCATGCATTGTCAATGTCAAAACTCGATTTTAATACAGATGAAGAGAAGGAGGTTGTGGAACAAGTGTTCAATAATGCTATTCAGTGCTTGAATGAGGAGGATAGATCTTTATCTGCCATTGAAATGATGTTGCCACTGCTCCAACGTGGTATTGCTGTTCACCATTCTGGTCTTCTTCCTGTCCTCAAGGAATTAGTGGAACTTCTTTTTCAGGAAGGACTTGTGAAAGCGCTTTTTGCCACAGAAACTGTAAGATATTCTGGAATTAGCTTGTTTTTTCAATTGTTGTAACTATGTTAAACTCTCTCTTGTGCTAATTTATGATTATTTCTTGAACCCCGTCTTTTACCAGTTTGCTATGGGTTTGAACATGCCTGCAAAAACTGTAGTGTTTACTGCTGTTAAGAAGTGGGACGGTGACAGCCATCGTTTCATTGGGTCTGGTGAATATATCCAGGTGGGTCGTAGTTTGTTGATATTAGTGGTGAATGTGACGAAGGGGGGCAAAACGATATTGTAGTAATTGTCTGCTTATATTGGGTGCATGCAGATGAGCGGCAGGGCTGGACGTCGTGGAAAGGACGAACGTGGTATCTGCATTATTATGATCGATGAACAGGTAGTTTTCGTGGAATTTAATCACATCGATTACCGGCGCAGGAATATATCGATTTTTCTCTGCCTATGATAGCTATATATGACGGATGCACTAAAGAATTGTAGCCTCTATGCTGTCTTCGAAGAGGATTGATTTTAGATAAATCTCTTTTGTTTGTTTTTTCTCCAATCTCTAAGATTTTTTTCTGGTATTATTCAACAGATGGAAATGAATATACTTAGGGACATGATGTTGGGCAAACCAGCCCCTTTGCTTAGTACTTTTAGGTTGAGTTACTACACAATTTTGAATTTATTGAGTCGTGCCGAAGGACAATTTACAGCTGAGCATGTTATAAGGCACTCGTTCCACCAATTCCAGTATGAAAAGGTAGATGTTGGATGTCCTTCCCGTTTCTCCTTCTAAATTTAATACACACTTTGTTCTGCTAATTTACGCTGGTGTTACAACCTCAGGCTTTACCGGATATTGAGAATAAGGTGTCCAAACTTGAAGAGGAAGTTGCCATCCTTGATGCTTCTGGAAAGGTGCTCAGCACTTTCATGTTTCACGTCTGTAATTTGGGCCGGTTCTTACTTCTTATATTAATTGCAGGCGGAGGTTGCTGAGTACCATAAGCTAAAACTTGACATAGCTCCACTGGAAAAGAAACTTATGTCAGAAATCACACGGCCTGAAAGGGTGCTTTGTTTTCTTGAGACCGGTCGGCTGGTAAGTTTTTTTCAAAGCTAATTAATCAATAATCAGTGAATATATTGTATATGACTGTAATTTTGTTATATAACAGAATATTCTCATAACTTAGTGGGGCAAGTGTTTATGTACAGGTTAAGATACGAGAAGGTGGAACAGACTGGGGTTGGGGAGTTGTAGTTAATGTTGTAAAAAAGACGTCCGGTTCTGCCTCTTCACATGGTGGCGGATATATAGTAGATACTCTACTTCATTGCTCTACCGGTGTTAGCGAGAATGGTGCAAAGCCAAAGCCGTGTCCTCCTCGTCCTGGGGAAAAGGGTGAGATGCATGTGGTGAGTTCACTTTCGTTTCCACTGTCATTGTACTTGCTTGTTATTCTATTTGCGTCAGTAGTGGAGTTTTGAGAATTGTGCTTTTGCGTTTTTTAGGTTCCTGTTCAGCTACCCTTAATATCTGCTTTGGGCAGACTAAGGATATCAGTTCCATCTGATCTTCGGCCACTAGAAGCAAGACAGAGCATACTACTTGCAGTAGAGGAGTTGTCGAGTCGCTTCCCTTTAGGGTTACCAAAACTCCATCCAGTCAAGGTTTCTCTTTAAACTGTTGAAGTAATGCTATCCACAATGAAATGATTTACACGATATTTTAACCTGCTGCCAAGATGCATAAATCAGATGTCATGTTTTTGTATCAATGTTATTATAGTTATAGTGCATATGGACTCATTAGTCTCGTATTGCATACAGTATTTATTGCATACTAATAGATTAGCATCAAATAGTATCCAGGGTCTCATTGTATCTAATATAATCTTCAGGACATGAATATTCAAGATACAGAGATAGTGGAGCTGGTCAGCCAAATTGAAGAAGCTGAGCAGAAGTTACTTGCTCATCCGATGCACAAGGTCTTGCTACATTCAGTATTCCGTTAGGTTCTCATTTTGGAGAAATTTTGAGAAAGTATATAACTTAAGCACTTCATTAATAACCTTATTGTTCATGTATCTTGTGTCGCAGTCTGAGGATGATCAGCAAATCAAGAGTTTCCAGAGAAAGGCGGAGGTGAATTATGAAATTCAGCAGTTCAAATCGAAAATGCGTGATTCCCAGGTATATTACGTTCTTACTCATGGATAAATCAAGTGGGGTTTTCACTTTATTTACCCGACTCTCTGTTATTGTTTGAGCCTCATTTCATCCCTCTGGTGTTTTGCATCATATTGTTTATCTCTGCAGCTTCAAAAGTTTCGAGATGAGCTTAGGAACCGTTCTCGGGTATTAAAGAAACTTGGACACATTGATGCGGATGGTGTCGTCCAGTTAAAGGGACGAGCTGCCTGCTTGATCGACACGGGGGATGAATTGCTTGTCACTGAACTGATGTTCAATGGTATTACAATTGATTTAGCTACCCAGTTTAAGTTTAGGCCTTTCAGGCGATAGAAGGAGGCAATTATTTTTTGGTTGCATAACACCATTACTTTTTGCGTTGTCTTGACATTAAAATTCGTATCAGGTACTTTTAATGATCTGGATCATCACCAAGTAGCTGCGCTTGCAAGCTGTTTCATTCCTGTAGATAAATCAAATGAAAAGATAGATCTAAGAAATGAACTTGCTAAACCGTTGCAGCAGCTCCAAGATAGTGCACGGAAAATTGCAGAGGTAAATTAAATTCCCAGCTGAAAAGCTTGTTTATTTATCTACACGTGTTTTTTTCTTTGTTTTGTAATCGTCATTTTTTTCTGTGATGCCAGATACAACATGAATGCAAGCTGGAAATTGATGTCGAAGAGTATGTAGAATCCACCATCAGACCTTTCCTGATGGACGTTATCTACTGTTGGTCAAAGGTTGGTATTACTTGATCTCAGAAATGCAGATAAAGTTTTTTATTGGACATATTATACAACCTTGAGAGCACCTAAAGTATTAAGAATTACAGTGGACAGAAATGTGTTAAAAGAATTACACACCTATTTTGTCAGTAGAACCAAATTATCAAACCTAGAACAAAGTGATAACCCGAGAGAATCTCCAACACCCCAGACCCCCTGTAGTAGCCAACTAAATTGCACCACAAGTCTGTTGATCCCCTCTCTCTAATCTAGTCCTTTGCTCTAAGCTGACATGGAGATATTAAAACCTCAAAAGTTAGAAAAATGACAACCCGAGTAATTAAACTCCATGCATGTTAGATAAAAACTTCAGTATTATGCTTGGTTTTACTGTCACATCTGATCTGGTAGTTACTTTCCCGTTCCTGGATCTTCAGCTCAAACAGAAATTTGATATTATCGATTGTTTTTCTTTGAAAGGGGGCGACCTTTGCAGAGATTATGAATAAGACCGACATATTCGAGGGTAGTATCATTAGGAGCGCTAGAAGGCTCGACGAGTTTCTGAATCAGGTAACTTGCCAAAACTCTCTGTCTCAGCTGCAATTACATTTCTGTGAACCTCTAGGAAATCTCATGCCACTTTGATTGGTGATTTGGGTGCTCAGCTTCGAGCTGCAGCGGAAGCAGTTGGAGAGAACAATTTGGCGAGCAAGTTTGCAGCTGCTAGCGAGAGCTTGCGAAGAGGTATTATGTTCGCAAATTCGCTTTATTTGTAAGTGCTCTCTTGCAGAATTCAGCTCTCTAAATTGGGTAGCAATGGAGGGAAAATGTTGAAACTTGACTTCATGGAGAAATGGTTGTTTGTACTTTCTTCTGTACTCACTGATCTTAAATCACGATAGCTTTTGGTTTATCAACAAGTTAGATGATGGTGAAATTTTTCAGTGCTCGTGTAAGGTATCTAATTTCTGTTCTAAACTTAAACCAGTTTGAGGTGGATGATCAATGAGTATGTAACCCAAGTTATATGAGACTTTAGCTCCTAGATCCGTGGTTAACTATTAATAACTAAGGCACAGTCACAGAGTCACAGTACTACTAGCTAACAACAGTCCCATGAACACTTACAAGCGTTTTTCCATCACTACTTTTAAGCGACATTGATGATAATTTATTATCTGCATAACATTCTCAAATTCGTTAATTTCCCATCTCGTGAACAAAGTAAGAAAACAAAATCCAAAGAAATAATAGGGCTTGTGGCTCTGGGTTTTGTAAGTGGGCCAATTGATTGAACCCAGTTGATAACAAAAGAAAAAGGATAAAATTGTCCGCCACGTGGACTGTGCCGCACAATGTAAGAAAGTTGCCAAAAAAAAAAAAACAAAAGCCAAAACGAGAAATTCGTTTCTTTTCTAGTTAGATTTGACGTCTTCATTTACTTCAAAGATACGACCTCCCGCCGCCGGGAAACCGCCGTCTTCACAACCGCCACTGTAGGTTAGCTGCGAGCACTCTCTTTCTCTTTTTCTGTCTTCAGAGTAGATACTGTTACTTTATTTGTCGGGAAATGAAGTGAAGTAATTTCTGATGAGTTCAGCTCTTCGTTCGTTCTCTAGGGTTTTGTTTTGGTCTTCCTTATGTCAACGGAATCGGAACCAGTTCACTCAAGCTCCGACGCTCTTGATGGCTCTAATGCGTCAAGGATTGAGGTCGGAAATGATCAGATGTCTGAAACCCTAGCTGACCCCTTGAGTGGTCAAGATCAGGAGCTGGAAGCAAAGCGAGATGGAGACAAGCAAGAGGTCTGCGTCACTGCTGAAACAGGAATCGGTAGCTTAGCTTCTTCAGCTGGTGGTCTTGGGATGGAGAAAGTTAATGGGTTTACTGATGTGGCCAAGGAAAAAGAATCTGTAGCTGGAGGATTAGATCTGGGCGTTGGAACCCAAAATGTAGTTGTCGAGACTAATGAAAGTGAGAAGAAAGTCCCAGTTGGTAGCGAAGAGGTAATGACGGTTAAGGGTGATAAAGTCTTGTGTGAACAAGATTCTGATGGGATCCAAACGGAGCTTCTGGTTGACAAGGAAGTGGAACTTGACGTGGTCTCTTCTCACGGCGATAAGCTCAGTGGTGTGAAGGTTTCTGATGTCAGTCTGGGTAGTGAAGAAGACCTTGTCGAGGATAGCAAACCCGTTGGCTCTGGAAAGCAAGGAACAAAAGCTGAGAACTTGGATATTGAATGTTTCATGGGTTTAGAGCCACATGAGAGCAATGATGAGGCTACTTTGGATAATGACAGTTCCCCTGTAACTTCGAAAGTGAAGCTCTCTGACTCAGATTTGGTTTGGGCTAAAGTAAGAAGCCATCCGTGGTGGCCTGGACAGGTGTTTGATGCCTCGGCTGCAACAGACAAAGCGAACAAGTACTTCAAGAAAGGAAGTTTCTTAGTTACATATTTCGGAGATTGCTCCTTCGCTTGGAATGATGCATCACGGATTAAGCCTTTTCGACAGCATTTCTCCCAAATGTCAAAGCAGAGTAGCCTGCCCGATTTTCTTGATGCTATTGATTTTGCTTTGGAAGAGGTATCAAGAAGGATAGAGTTTGGTTTAGCTTGTTCTTGTATCTCTGAGGAAGTCTATCAGAAAATCAAGACCCAGAACATAGTCAATCCTGGAATCCGAGAAGATTCAAGCAGCATACACGGTGGAGATAAGGTCTCAAGTGCAATCTTCTTTGAACCTTCAAACCTTGTAGACTATGTGAAGCGTTTAGCATCCTCTCCAAGCTATAATGCTACTGATGAGCTGCAGTTTGTAAGTCAGAGAGCGAAGTTATTGGCTTTTAATCGCTGGAAAGGCTATACTGACCTCCCCGAGTTTGAGACACTTCAGGGATCAGTAGAGTCTGCACCCAAGATTTCTCGTGCAGAAGAGGATAGTCGCTTATTTGAATTGAAAGAGTCTGTTCCGGAACCGAAAAAAACTAAACAAGTTTATACTAAAAGGAGAAAGACGGAAGGCCAAGATGGTGGTAAGCACGATGGAGTATTTGAGTATGAGGATACTACTGTTCCAAAGAAAAAGGAGAAAACTTTGGCAGAGTTCATTGCTGAGAAACGCTTAAGCAGAAGTAAAGTGAACATATCACGTGAAAAGTCAGATATGAAGCCGGATTGTGAAAAGAAACGCAAAATTGTGCATTCAAAACTTCCTAAGTCCGCAAAAAAGATCAAGGCGAACCTGCAGACAGAAGACTCAGGATCTCCACTTTCTCCCAAGAATGATCGTAAAGATAATTTGTCTGCAGGTGATAAGATTACACCAAAGAAAGCTAGAACAAGTTTTGGAATTGGGGCAAGCATATTGAGAGTAGCAAACCAGATGCATTGTTCAACACCTACCGGACCTGTACCTTGCCGTAACTCGACCTCCAAAATGGCAGCCAAGAACAATGGCAGCAGAAAAAGTCTCCAGGACAGACCTAAAGCTGAAGCATTATCTGAAACAGAGCCGGCTCCTAATGAAACGCTTTTAAGGCCTCACTCTGCGACGAAAACTCCGAATGGGAAACCCAATCCCATCAGCATAGACAACTTACAGTCCGGAGAACTTGAACAGGTCATAAAGGAAACACCTAGCACTAACATTGTGGAAGACTCGATGTTGGAGTCGAGGGGATTGAAAGGCTCATCTAAAGAACAGATGGTAAACGAGGATAAGAAAGAAGCTGCAAACACAGTGGGTCAGAGGACTATTGAGGAGAGCAATCTAACTGAGAAGAAACCCACTGGCTCGGACTTGAAAGAGCAGCCTGGCAACAAGAACTGCTCTGATGGATCTGTTAGCTGTTGCAAGGAAGATTCTTCTGCGGAGTAGGAAGGCTCACCATTAGCGCCTAACCACTAATCAGAACAAGACCTCCGGTTATAGAATCAAGCAACACGACCAAATGGAAAATACTCTTTGACGACTTATCTGTTCAGAGTGTAGGATTGTATTTTGGTTATATTTTGTAGAACAAATCGTTTCAAATGAGAGAATGTTACACAGAGTAATTTGTTTGATTTGTGAAATTTATTGATCAGGAATTCAGATGAAGGTTTTCTATAGGATAAGATGAGAGCTGCTGAGGCAGGTAATAGAGAAATTGTGAAAACAATTAGGGGGGAAAAGAATACTTAAAAGTAACCTGAATCCAAAACAAGTTGAACAAAAATCTTCAAGCAGAACAGAATAGAGGCATGTTTCAAATATCAAAATCCGTAAACCAAAAAAAGCAGTAGAGCCTAAGACCTAGGCTTCTCCTTCTTCTCCTTGAAGAGGGCCAAGAGTGAGACACCAGACACCTTCACCACCTTGAACCTAACTCCGGGAATATCTCCGACGGCATGTCCTTTACGCCCAAATCCAGCGATCAAAACCTCGTCCTGAACACATCCATGAATGAATAAAGAGATTGTAAGCATATTACCAAGGAAATAACCGACTACTCAAAGTGCTTCTCATCAGACTTACATTTTCTTCAATGTAGTTCAAACAACCATCGTTGGGGACGAACGCAGCAATCTTTTTGCCGTTCTTGATCAACTGAACTCTAGCACACTTACGGATGGCAGAATTAGGCTGCTTAGCCTCAATACCGCTGCATGATTAACACACAATTCATCATTAAACAAAAAGAAAAGCGAGATGCAATGGTAATAGTACGCCCAGAGGGAAGGAAACGTCTTACATCTTCTCAAGGACGATTCCTTTAGCGTGAGACGATCCAGCGAAAGGTTTCTTCCACTCGTTTCCTTGGTGAGACTTCTTGTACTGCTTGTCTGCCCACCTCTGATTAATCCGAAGCCTTTTCAGCTTACGCCCAGCTCCCATTCCACGTGTCTTACTGAAAAGATTAAAGACAAGACAACAACAAATTGAGAACCCAACCATACATATGGAACATACCAAACATATTAAGAGCTTATAATGACAAAAGGTCACAATCTTAATCATACTATCTTTCAGCATTGGAAAGACAAGGGGAGAGAGTGAAGCTAGACACTGGTAAACAAATTCACCATTTCCATGAAACATACTGCCAGCGATGTAATACTGAAATACCAAAATCTAACAGTACCAGCCCCAAATTTTGACCTCTGGAAGACGAATCAGAAGACAACGAAACAACAATCCTAAACCCAACAACACATATCGAAAATTTCACTACTCCTTGCGATTCACCGAAACCAGGAACAAAAGATACGAAAGAAAAACATAATCACTCAAACAGAGAGATGAGACTGAACAGGGAGGATCTAAGAGAGGAAACATTACCCCATGTTGACGACGGCGAGAGAGACAGAGAGAGATGCTGCAACTGCGAAAGGCGCGACCTTGGGTTCGGGAGAGAGCAAACCCTAAAGCTAAGAAATAATTATTTATAGGGTTGTCTAAAGAATATGCAACCGGGTTTGGCATAAACCGGTCTGCTATCCGGTATATTAAGATTATTATCTGGGCCTTAGGCGATTCAATTATTGGATGTAATGTTTGGGCTTAAAATGTGATTGGCCCATTAATAGTACCCATATTCCCCTTGAGGAGAGAGAAACATTCCTGTCCGAGTCACGTGCACGTACTACTACCCCCACGACTCTAACACTATCCGCCACGTCAGCAAAACGTTTACTCTGTACTAAAAAAAACTGGCTGTAGCAGGTAAAAGGCACACAAAGCAAAGCAAGAGGAAGCGCACGACACGCACCGGTTCAGCCGGTCCTCATAGCGCTCCGTCGAAAACACGACATGCACAGACAGACAAGACCGTCCAAGTTCTTTTTTAAGAGGCAATGTTGATCTAACGGTCCGTATCTGTTTATTTCAACCAATTAAAATACCAAAAGACGAAAGAGATGGAGAAGCTCGTCAATGGCGGGATCGGGTAATTTCGTTTACAAAAAAAAATAAAAAAAAAACCAGTCAAAATCAAAGAGACTATTAAAAGGTAGAAAAGAAGAGAAAAAAGTATGATGGAAGAAGGAAGGAGAATAATTGGTGACCATTAAGGTGGTGAGAGAAACTTTGAACTTTTGTCTCTTTGTTGGCTTAGGAAAAAGATAGAGATACGACCGAATCGTCAATTGAAATTCTCTTGGAAATATTTTAATTAGAAGAAGAAGAAGAAGTAGAAGTAGAAAAGATTTCTTTAATATATAATTTATAGTTAAGAGAAAAAAAGTGAGATTGAAGTTCACGCTTGTAAAGGTGTCAGCTGCAGGCTCAGTCTGGCCATGTTCTCTCTTTCTCGCGCTCTTTGTGTGTAGTGTCTTCTCTATATTCTCGGATTCTCATCATAGAAAAATAACTGAATGTGAACAGTTGGTTTCGGACTTCGGATTCGGGTACAGATTTGCGAAGCTGAGAAGAATATGGACGAGATGCGAAGAGGAGTGCCTACGTGGCAGGACGAGTTAGCAAGTCTCATGGACGGAGGATTACAGTACGACGACGGATCTCCCATCGATCTCGCCCCTGAATCAAGGTCAGTGAGCTCGGTTTTCGGGTCGGTGGATGGATCCGGGTCTGGATCCGAACCAGTGGAGAGTTTGAAGGATCAAGTGACCGGTTTTATCAAGTCATGGGGAGAGATGCTTATGGATCTCGCCATAGGATGCAAGGACGTTGTTCAGCAGACTCTGGTGAGTCAAGACTCGGTCGTCCTGCGTAAGCTCCGTAAACCAGCTGCTAAAGTTTCGAAGAAGCTAAGCTTCCTTAACGAGTACTTGCCTGAAGATCGTGATCCGGTTCATGCCTGGCCTGTCATTGCCTTCGTCTTCCTCCTAGCTCTCTCAGGTATATGATAAATGATAATACCCGTTTTCTGACCTTTGGATAACATTAGGGGTTGTTGTTGTTATCAATGATTTTGCTTCTAGAGCTATCTTCTTGCAATGCCATGGTCATATACTGAACAGAGCTATTCAAATGTCTGCTAGGAAACTGTGTATTGGGATGAATCTTGTTGAAAATTCTTTCGCTTGTTGTGTTGGTTCAGTATTGAATAGCTTCTATTTTAGTGCAAGAGGCTTTCTCTGACATATCCAACTTTGAACTGCAGCATTAAGTTTTAGTTCTGATAATGATAGATCCGTCCCCGTGTTAAAGAAGATCCTTATGCATCCTCCCGGTGCAAACCGTGTAGAGCTTCCTGATGGTAGATATTTAGCCTACCAGGAGCTTGGTGTTATAGCTGACACAGCTAGATACACTTTAATTCTGCCTCATCCGTTTCTTTCTTCACGACTTGCTGGTATGATAAAAATAACTTCTTTTTTTCAGTTCCAGCTACTTTTGATGATGTAATTACATCTGACTGACCACTATCATATTTCAAAAATATTCTGTAATCAAAGGTATACCTGGAGTAAAAGAATCATTGCTCAAGGACTATGGTATCCGTCTAGTGTCATATGATCTTCCAGGATTTGGAGAGAGTGATCCTCATCGTGCTCGGAACCTTAGCTCATCTGCCTCGGATATGATTGACCTAGCTGCTGCTCTCGGGATTGTTGATAAGTTTTGGTTACTCGGCTATTCCAGTGGCAGTATGCATGCCTGGGCTGCAATGAGATACTTTCCTGACAGAATAGCTGGTATTACTGCTTTAAATAAGATTTGAAAGCATATCTATTCATCAAAACACAATTCATAGTTTTTCCTATTGTGATAGTTTCAAAAAATGACGCAATGAAATGGCAAGACTATTGATCACTGCATTGTGTTTTATTTTTTTTATCAATCTACAGGAGTTGCCATGTTAGCTCCTTTGATCAATCCGTACGAGCCAAGCATGACCAAGGAAGAGATGGCGAAAACGTGGGAGCAGTGGCTACGAAAGAGGAAATTCATGTACTTTTTGGCGCGTCGGTGGCCAAGTCTTCTTCCTTTAATCTACCGTAGGTCCTTTCTCTCCGGTTATCTTGGGCCGCTGGATCAGTGGATGTCAATATCATTAGGAGAAAAGGTAAGTCTGTATTCATCAAGGGTCTCTTCTCGAGGTTATGGGTCCTTTAGTATCACCAATTAGAGTAGCTTCCCCGGAGTTATGGCTCACAAGCTAAACACTTTCTACTTCAGGACAAACATGTTATCACAGATCCAGTTTTTGAAGATCTTTACCAAAGGAACGTAGAAGAGTCAGTACGGCAAGGAACCGCAAAACCATTTGTCGAAGAAGCTGTGTTGCATGTATCAGATTGGGGCTTTAATCTTCCTGAGTTCCGCATGCAGAAGAAGTGTAAGACCAACGGCGTCCTTTCTTGGCTAATGTCAATATATAGCGAATCAGAATGTGAACTTGTCGGGTTTCGAAAACCCATACACATATGGCAGGTTTGTTGGCGAACACTCTTACAATCTCCATCTTTATGATCTTTTTTACGAGTTGGAGTTGTTCATTTTGCTTGTGGTTACATAGGGTATGGACGACCGAGTTGCACCACCTTCAGTGACCGATTACATTAGCCGGGTCATACCAGAAGCAACGGTACATAGACTCCCGAACGAAGGCCACTTCTCTTACTTCTTTCTCTGTGATGAGTGCCACAAGCAGATCTTCTCTACCCTATTTGGGGAACCACAGGGTCCGGTGGAGTTATCAGAACAAGGAACAGAAACCCATAAACCGGGTCATCAGGAAACTGGATTGTCCAACACTAGCACTACCAAAGAGTAAGTAAACAGACTATAGGAGAACTATAGAAACACGTTATTCTTTGTCTTCTCTGTAAATAAAACCAAGAAAATGCTTTCTTTCTTTTACTTGTTTTTCTTTTTTTGGTTGAAAGTTCAGATTTCAGACATAGGTTATATAGCAAAGCAGACCTTGATTTTGATATAAAAGCAGCACACGAACTTAACTTTATAGATGCGGCTATTCATTAATTTGAAATTCAATTTGGCTTCTTGTTTCTGATTCCTTGTCATAAAAATATGTTGCACTGACCGAGACAGAGTGGCTAAACACAATTCCACCAATTAAATCTAGAAAATTTATGACACATGAACAATACATAATCTCGGTTGGGATCGGTAAACCGAGAGAGAGTGGCTTTTGTGGCTTTTGTCTGAAACAGACATACTACGTTAAGCCTGCCTACTTGTTTGTTCCCCATTTAAGTTTCTCAGCAAGAACCTGTCTGAAATTTCATCTTCTATTTTTTTCTCGCGAAAGAAGTGATACCATAGAAACCGCCTTTAAAAAAAACACCCTTCAATTAAGCTAAAAGTTTCCTCAAACTAAAAAAAAATTATACATCAAGCTTGATCAGAGACGATGATCTAGACCAGTTTTCTCGAAACCAAATGGCTATGTTGATGGGATCGATCAATCTCACCATAGGGTTTCAAAACGGAGAACCAGAGCTCTTGCTTTTGCCAAGCATCATGTCTTTGGCTTCGTTGATCTTAGAGGCAAGGTAATGGCTTCCTCCAGCGTCTGGATGATTAGCAACCATCACTCTCCGGTGAGCTTCCTTCACCTTCTCAGCCGCTACACTCTCCCTGTTCAAACACCATAAGTGCCAAACTTGTCAAGTCACAAAGAAAAAGTACCACAAATTCATATGCAAACATAACAGGAAACCTATCTTAGCATTAAACGAGTTGAATTCAGATAACATTAGCCGCTATTGCTACATTCAAAACCTCTAAGAGCAAACTTCTCAAAAACTAGTACAGCATAGCTACTGCCTATTGCTGATCATTAACCAATCGAGAACCTAATGAAACGTTAATGGTTCGTTCCCATTCTATGAGAAATGAAGAAGCAGAACGGATCTCCACTAGGACTACCCCAAAGATCAAGCTATCTAAGAACCAGAGTCTTATAGAGCACTAGAGTGTATATTCCTGACTGCCTAAATAAGCAGAAGGAGAAGTACGAGGTCTTGCAAAAACTAGCAGAAGAAAAGCTGTTTAACACCAGGCCATATTAGTATCATGAACACTATGAATCTCAAAGTCCGTTCTTTTAGGTACCAGTTTATGGGTGAGGCAGAGACAGAAGACGTACCGAACACCGAGAATGAGAGCGGCTTCTCTCCGAGTCATTGCAGCTTGGAAACCACCCTCGTAGAACTTGCGCAGCTTAGGCCTTGGTGGTCTTGCCTTGAACGCTTGCCATGCCTCTATTCCGTATTTACCAGCATAAGCAGCAGCAGCAACAGCAACACCTGCAATTATCGGTAGAACCTGGAGAAGGGACAAACAGAGAAGCATCTCTTAGTCTAACAACCCATGAACTTAAGAGAATGATGAACCACAGAGATTCAGAGAAAACACTATGAAGAAACTTTTTAGTAGCGACACAACAGAGCAAACAAAAAATGGATGCTTTCAATATCACTTTGTAGGAAGAACAAAAGGGTTTTTTTGTAGACACCCTAATCGCATCACATGACAATGGATGCTTTCAATATCATCAAATGATTTTCCAGTTTTTGTAGACACCCTAATCAGCAAAATGAAACAGACGCATGCCAATTTACCATTGACGGGGAGGATTTAGAGCAGGAGAAGAAAACGCGTTCTTATGGGATATGAAAACAATTCTTCAAGGTTAGATTTTCTCGATCGATTTGAGGATTAGGGTTTTTGCTACTTCTTTGTTTCCTCTCTGGCCTTCGTCCAAAAAGTAGGTTTTTAGTGTTCTATCCTAACAAGTTTGCAGTTTCGTTTTGGTTCGGTTTTCAGATGTTTTTTTATATCAAATATCGAACTAGTTAGCATATCATCCGGTTTGACTTTGACTTTGATCTGTTATCTCTGTTTGTTACGATTTTACATTATTCCGGCCGATATTTTAAGCTCAGAACTAACAGCCAATTATATTCGATTATATATGTAATCTATCATAAAGCACAAACTCAACAGGTTATATGATTGGTAGAGACTTACACTACACAAATGAATCATCATGACACATTCTTGTATCCTTAACATTGCGTTACTTGCGTATAGTTGATACAAATCTCAGAGAACACCATCCTTGGCGCAAAAAATATTTATATATAAAATGGTAAATAAAATAAATACCTCGGTTAGCCACACGGCGTTTTCGCCGCCTTTAGAACACTGTTTTCAACCTTCGGTGGGGCTGAGGATCGTCTGGGTTTGGGTGCAGGAGATGCCGAGCAGGAGAGTCGTTTCTTTGCTGGTGTTTTCTCCTGTAAAACACCGTTTACATCTGTGTTTTTCGTGGTCACTGCGGCGCCTGGTGAGCTTTGGGCCTTGAGCTTGCCTCGTACTGGTTTTGTGGGAGCCATGCTGCTACGTCTAGCCGTTGAGCTAGCCAGACTCTCGTCATCACTAACCGATGATCTTGCAATGATGTGCCTACGGCTCTTCTCCGAGCTCTTGGTGATTTCATCCGTGGTCTTGGATTTTATGGACGATGGGGTTGGCTTGTTCTTTCTCGGGTTTCTGGTGGTGGACGATGATGATGATGCTGGAGCACTGAGTTGAGTCGAGCTATTGAGTTTTTTGCGGTTCGAAGATTTTGCAGTTTCTCCTACATTGGATTTACGGTTAGTCGAGGTCTTAACTGATGACTTTTCGTTGTTGCTTTGTTCTTTCTCTGAGCTCTCCCATGGTCGGTCAGCCATCCACCTTTCCAACCAGCTCCAACCCCAAGTCGGGTTGTTAGGATCCATGAACATCGTGTTTGCAGATTTCAAGTTGCCCTTCAAGTTTTGCTGAAAATAGTAGCCAGATATGATCACTAGGCATTAAACCGAATCCAATGTTATTAAGCTACAATTATGAAGATATCAAACTTCATGCCTCAAGACTTGTAAGCAGCATTTATGGATTGCTTTGACAACAAGTTCAACGCTAAACTCCTAAGAATAGTTGCACAGAAGAGAATGTGGGTACACATGAAAGTACCTGATGTGTGAATGCATAAGCCAATGCCCTTTCTCTTCTCATTGTCGCCTCATACTTGTTCATCAAACCTGCTTCCGTTTGTTCCTTCGACAGATTGCTGTCGTTCCAATTACCCCCATTCTGCAGAAGAAAGAGCAAGTCTTGAGGATTAAGAATATACAAAAAAAAAAAAAAAAAGTTTCACAACCTAATGCCTTCTCAACATCCAATAAGAAGATGTGACTGACTGAGCAAAATGTTGAGCAGCAGCACAAATGAAACTTCAACTGGTGAAATGAAAATTGCATCAGAGATATGTACAAGAGAAAATATGTGAGACCTTTAAGGCTCCTAACTCTTTGGCATGCTTCTGAAGGAGTTGCTTATGGCGAGCCTGATTCTCTTCGGACATCCTGATTCTCCTAGATCGGATCTGCGACTGTACTCGAGTGAGAGTCTGCATACATTTAAGGGTGTGTGCAGCTTGCCTTTGTACAACTGATCCGTCCATCAATAACTTAAGTCTGGCCGACCTTCTCATCCCCAGCGACTCTCTTCTCGCCTGCATTGTAGAAGTTACAAAATTTAAGGTCAGACTTGAGAAAATTGCCCTTTCAGCTTAATTATATCCATTTTCAAACAGATCAACGGGATTTAAAGGTAATTTAGCCAGTTTCAAACAGCTTTTAACCAGATTTATGCATGATTAACTAAGGACACAAGTTCTAATCAAAGCCAAAACCGGGACTATGAATAAACAAAACATACCAAAGAGCCCCTAAATGTAGACTGGATTAAGATGGCAGCTGCTTCTTCCTTTGACTTGCCAGCAAACCTATCAGGTGTAGCTGGACGAACAAACTCAGGAGAAGATGGAGTTGATTCTACAAGATCTTCTTCTTCTTGTGTAGCAGTCACGGAATCTGAAAGAGGAGGAGGAGGAGGAGGGCACAGAATCTTCTTCTGTTCATAGTTGACCTTATCAACTCTCACCTCAAACTGAGGAGGAGAGCTTCTGGATGTCGCTACCAACACAGGGTAAGAGATCACACTATTTTGACACTCAATCGATTGGTCTTTTAACTTCTGTAAGACCAAAAAAAACATAAATTTGGTAAGGCACATTGATATTGTGAAGCTCAGTGGTACAGATCATAAAAGTTCAAACCTTTAAATCTGGGCTAAAAGCCTTCTTAACGTTCTTCAGCCATTTCGCTTTTTTGACCATCTCGATCAAAGCTCAGTGACCCTTCTCTGATCCTCCTACTCAGACGAAAATGATTCAACTAAGACTTTCCAAAACAAGAAAATCCAAAAGATTGCAACGGATCTCAAGTAGCAAGATTCTTTTATTAGACCCAAAAAAGTCAAAAACGCTTGAAACTGGATTGAAATGACATTTATATAACTTTGAAACGAGATAAGAAGATGAATCAAACCTGTAGAAGCAGATCTGGAAGACCAGAAGCAGAACAAGAGAAAGGTCCAAAAAAAAAGAATCACTTCAATCAAACATTTATATCAAGAACATGCCTCTGAGAGTTTGTTTAATGGTTGTGTGCGACTTTCTCGGAAATGAAAAATGGTTAATAAGAAGAATTTGAATCGGTCTGAGTTTTTGATCTTTGCTGACTTGTGAAGAAAACCTCCTCACGTTGTCATCGGGAGAGAGAGAAAGGAGGGAGAGAGATGGATTCAAGCTGTGAGACTATTGTTGTTATTGTGAGAGCCCACTAATTGGGCCATTTTTGTGGGGCCCATTTTGATCTCCTTATTTAACAGCTTGCCGCTCTTTTGTTTTTTTTTGTCTTCTAACGTCCGTCCAGCTTGCCGCTCTTTTTTTTTTTTCCTTTCTTATCTGTATTTTTAACAACTTTTTATTATAAGAAAATTAAACAAAAGAAAATATTCTATTTTTTCCTCCAAATTGAGACATTGATTGAATCCATTAGAGTCCAAATTAACGGTTCATTTGAAATGATAGGTCAAAACGGATCGGATTAACCCATGATTCGTAATCGTTGACTCGTTTTAATACTTTTAGATATATATCTAGTGGATAATATTTTTGACTTGTGATTTACAATCCATTTTGATATTTTTGGATATGGCCAACATTTGACAAGAAAATTAAAACAATTTTTTTTTTCTTTTTCTTATTATCTACATAAAATTCTTATATTTATTATTGTTTTTTATATTTTATGTGTGTAAAATTAAGTTGAAAATATTAATAAAATATTTTAAAATTAAAAAAAAATCAAATGTGAAAATCTACAAAGAAATTTTGAAATATTGTTAACCAAAAACATAAATCTTTATCATCAAAGTGTGGAATATCGTTATCTCGATTGCAATTACTTCGCAAAATACAATCTCTATGTATTTGAGATGTGTCAAAGTTTTTGCAAGCGGTAACATTATATTATTGTTCACATAATAACAGTCCTAAATAAGAAAACTACAACAATAAAATTTATTTTAATTTTTAAAATTTGAAAGTTTATTATTTTATAATTAATCGATAAATTGTAGAGATATTTTATAATTTTTATCTTCTTATTAAATTTTGGACAAATGGCATTATTAACTAAGTTTGATAAACTTTTTTTAAAAAAACTAATTATAATGCAATTGTAACTAGTAATTGGCTTGCACTGCACATGTACAAAGTAATATTTTTTTTCTTTGTTTTGAATTTTGGTTATTCATCAAAATGCTTTCAAACAAAAATTTCTAATCTAAATCAATAAAAAAAAATTGTGAAGTCTTTTAAACAAAGAGATTGCAAATTACTAGATCATGGATTAGATTTCTAGTGGGTATAGAGCATTCTTGCAGCTCATTATCATCCATTGGTGTAATATTTTGATATACTTCTGAATCTAATACAACATTGATTTGGCTAAAACATTCCAAAAGTTTCTTAAAGCATTAACAGTATGTATCGACGTCATGATCATTCTTAATTTAGATAAAATATATTAAAAATGGAATAATATTATCCATTTATAATTAGATATGTGATACATCCATCCATGTGATAGTTGTGGTATCCTTCAATATATATTTTCTAAAAAAGTTCTGCATAATGAATATTTTTAATATCTACGTAAACTTATATATGGGAACGAACATCTTACATTCTTGTTAATATATACATTCACATTTCTTGTTAATATATATATTCATAAACGAGAAAAGTATTCCCACAGAAAGACCTCTCTCCGTCGGTCCAAATTTGATATATCTTTTTATATGGACAAATAATATAAGAGTGCTTTATAGACTGTTACCAAAAAATTTGCAAAGATAGATAAAGATATCCGGTCTTATATAAGACAAATCTACTAGAGGTTCATAATTAATTTATGATAAACAAAATTCAATGATCTAACACCAAAAACTTAAAAATTCACAAATCTTATCAAAAAATTGAAACTTGAGAGATTATAAAATACAAAATTGATTTTAAAGTCATTGTCAATGCAAGTTACTCTTGTTCGTTTTTATCGTCTTTGGGTCGAGTGGATATAGAATCACGCTTAGGCCTATGCTTCTTCCATTTCTTTTTCTTCAAAGACATGATCCACGACGGAACCTCACAGCCCGATGATGTCATCGTGTTGGCTATGTTCCTCAGGACAGGCACATCTTCTTCCGTGTAGAACGTTATCGCTTCACCGCTCCTTCCCGCTCTCCCTGATCTACCTGTAACGTTTCAAAAGAGCGGTCACTTTCCAAATGCATCAAATTATCGTCACAAAGACTCGCAGAAAGCAGATGATGAAAGTTTTTATATACAAGGAGTGTGGATAAAGGTACATACCAATCCTGTGGATGTATGCAGAAGCAGAATCGGGGAAGTCATAGTTTATCACGCAGTTGATCCCTTTGAAATCCATGCCTCTAGCGATCACATCAGTGGCAATCAGAACCCACGTCTCGCCTGCTCTGAAACTATCAACCGCGTTTTCTCGCTGCAGCATCCAATGGTTAGTTACTTGTTCCAATCATCTCATACAAACTATATACATTCCATATGTGGAGAGATGGTTTTACCTCTCCTGGAGGGAGATCGGAATGGATGACCCCGACTCTGATGTTATCACATTTCAGTTCATCGTAGAGTTCCTTTGCACGTTCTTTGCTTTGCACAAAGATCAATACCGGTGGATTCAGACTCTACTGCCAAGTAGATAAGGAATTACGAAAGGTAATAGACTTACTTGATGTTTGATAATACTGTGTAAACAAGTGAACTTACCTGTGCAAAGCTTTGGCGTAGAGCGAGAAGTTTCCCTTCTTCAGTTCCAGCAAAAACCAGCTTTTGCTTGACGGTTTCAGATGCTGTGTTCCTGTATGAATGTTAAAATGTAAGATCCTTTTGCAGCAGGACATGTTGTGAAGTATACAGTAAGCTTCAGTATCAATATTATATACTCACTTTCGGCCAATGATCACGCGAACGGCATCATGCATTATGGAACGTGCAAGTTCCTCAACAAAATCGGGTAAAGTAGCACTGAACAGTGAGCGTACGATTGAAGGGTTTGAACAAGCCTTAACCACACAATCTATCTGCTTTAACAAGCTCTGCTCAAACAGCTTGTCAGATTCATCAAGGACAAGATACTCTACCCTGTATTCAACGGAGATTAAGGTGAATGGGCATGCATAAATAGAAAGTACACATATTTAAATAAAAATATATGCTATTGACTTACTTGCTTAAGTCAATTTTCTTAGCCTTGATAGCTCTTTTAAGCCGCATCGGTGTTGATATGAGAACATCACACCGCAGCTTCGAGAAATCAGCAGTTTTGACAAGAGGTTTAGTCATTAATCTGATGTTAAACTTGCTTCCTTTAATAAGTTTTTTTCCTTCTCTATAAGTCTGGGCAGCCAGTTCTCGTGCAGGAGAGAGGATAACTGCTCTTATACCATCTGTTGAAGGGCGCTGAAACAACGAAAAAACTCAAAAGCATGATTCAAGAATCAGAATGTGCGAAATAAAAGCACAGAGGGTCTTAGTGCAAGACAGTTCCTTACCTTGAGTTTTATAAGCATGGGACAAATAAAAGCAAAGGTTTTTCCTGACCCAGTTGGAGCACAGGCAAAGCATTCACGGTCCTGGGATTAAGCAAAAAGACAGCTCAAAACTAGAACGGATACCTCATGAAAGGATCCACAAGATAATCTGGATTAAGTGTCTCTGCCGTAATGAATAGAATACGAGTGAATAAGACCCATACCGATAGGAGAACTGGAATAGCCTGCCTTTGGATTGGAGTAGGCTCTTTAAATCCTAGTTCAGCCAAATTGCGTAATATGTATTTCTTACAACCGTACCTGTAAATGAGCTTAAGCATTAAGATCAAAGCCAGCGGAGAGTAAGATTATAAACACAGGATTAAAGCATGTCAATGGACGAAAGGTCCAGGGAAAAATCATTTCCACCGAGGATTTCATATGGATGAAAAAATTATGCATAATTAATCAAATTACTGAGAAAAATAACATCTGATTCCACGCACCTGGACGACAACTCTGCGAAGCTTTTGAGTGGGGGTGGAATATTGTTACCGGAGACATGAATGTTGTACTGTTTCCTCGACAAAGCATCTTGCTGCAAACAAATCCAAAATGTTACCAATCACTCTTTTGCCTTTGATGAAACAGAGACAAAACATTAAACAACTCCATACCTCCATTCGACGATAAAGTTCCTTCTTGGGATTTTCTAAAGCCTCATCCTTTGTGTTTTGTTCTTCCTCTTTGCCTTTAGAACGTGCCTTCTTTGAGCTCTTGAACACATCAAATCCTTCAACCGGCTCTATTATTCAGCATGACAAAAATTGGATCAGACAGTGATGCCATTACAAACCTGAGTGAGTGAACGAACATTCATTACATTTTTCCGGGACTTACCAGAATTAGCAGATCTTCGTTTCCTCTTCTTAGAGGACACAACTTTCTTCTCTTGATCAGGCTCATCTTCTTCTTCCTCAAAGAAGCTCACTTTCTTATTGGACTCGTCATCCTCCTTACAATTCTAACACAGAAATGTGGGATTTAAACTAAGAACAAGGAACGAGAGAGCATTGTTGATTCACACAACAGTAACACTAGCAGAACTCACCTTAAACTTGGCAAAATCTGGAGCAAACTTCTTCTTATTAAAGTTTGTTCCACCAAACAGAAAATAACTGCTTTTCTCCATCTGCCAACAGCATTAATACTCTCAATTCAAGGATAACCAATAACATCAACATAGTCGATTGACAAAAAAAAATAAACGGAGAAATTTCTATTTCCATAAACGAAGAGAGAGAAAGAGAAATCCATGACGTACCTAGATAGAGTCAGCGATGGTTGTAACACTTGAGAACGGGAAAAAACGCCGGTGATGCCA
Source organism: Sisymbrium altissimum (assembly GCA_900406495.1). NCBI lineage: Eukaryota > Viridiplantae > Streptophyta > Magnoliopsida > Brassicales > Brassicaceae > Sisymbrium > Sisymbrium altissimum. Next base: position 19,598 of record OVBI01000576.1, on the reverse strand, counting down.
CACTGACGACGGCAAAAGAATCGGCGTCTCTTTTTCAGGTAATGGTTTTAACCCTTAGGGTTTGGGGTTTTTCTGTCGTTTGCAAATTCCAAATAATTTTAAGGGTCTTTTAGTCATTTACATATTCTGAACGCTAAACAAGTCGCTGAAACAGAGAGGCCGACGCTGCACCATTACTAATTAAATGGGCCACAAAAAGCCCAACTAAAACAAAAGCCCTAATTAAAAATGTTGAGTTTGGTAAGAAAACAATAAATTTGGAAATTTGTCTGCAAAAGCGGGAAACATGTGAAGGTGTGTCCCACCGCCGCTGAGAAACAAAAAAAAATCTGTCTTTCTACTTCTTCTCTCTCTTTCCTCGGGACTTTCTCCGACTCTGTTCGTCGTTTTATACACTTCAAACTCAGTTCGTACTTGTTCTGCGTCTTCTTCTCTTATTCTTCCCCTGTCCACTTCTCCTATTTGACTGTTTCTGGCTAATTTGTCAGAAATGTGGCAAGTTGTTCTAGGGGCAGCCATTGCTGGATCCACTGGTCTTGTCGCTAAACGCTTCTTCAATCCTTTCTCTCGGCATCCTCCCCTATCCGAAGATTACACTGAAGAGCCGGAGCCCGTCACTCCACATGTCGGTATCGGATTTCTCGGTTCTCCTTGCGACAAAACCAACGGCGTTTTCCGGTTTTCGAGTTCCGGGTCTCCCGTAAACTCAGGGTCCGGATCCGGGTCGTCTCCCGGGTTTAGGAAGAGTTCAAGGTCGACATGCAAGGTTAGGATCCGTGGATTGATGAAGAAGAAGAAGATAAAGAAAAACACTGGTGGGAGCTATGAGATCGAGAAGCGATCTGGAAATGTTGGTGATGTTACATCGAAGAGTGACGTTTGCTTGAAAAAGCCGAGGACTTTGGGTGCTGCTTCTGCTTCGAAACGTGGGTCATGTCATAATAATCAAGGTTTGCGCTTTTTGAAACTCTGATGATTTCTTAATGTGAATCTCGGTGTAATCTGGATTGATGAAGACGCATGAAGCATCAAAAGTTATATGTTCAAGCTGTGGTGGGAATGTGAAGTTTGAATTTTAAATTAATGTTTTTGGAGCTCATCCTATTCGATGTTTGACCTTTGTGTGCAGGGTTTCTTCTAGGTTGTGGATCGTTTGGTATCAAATGAGTGATATATAGTAGTGTTAGTTTTTGGGGAAAAGGTTTCAGGTGTATTGTTGTGTTTTGCTTCCTTAAGATTCGAGTGACAGTAATACTGATAGGTTAATTTTCTGGCCTCTACACATCGTAGGAGTGCAAAAGACTTGAATTTATGCACAGTATATTAAATAAGATAGTCACTAATTACGCCTGTATTTATGCTTATTTCATCTATAAGTGCCTCGTAGATACTTAAGTTGTTGTCAATAACATTGGTGTAAGTGATTGCGGGTTTGGCTCGTTGAAATGCTTTCCTTGCAGCAAGTTTGTGCTTATTTATCCAGAGTATCTATTAAAGTTGGTCCCAACAAAGTACATCTTGTCTGTAGAATTATAAGTCATCTCATTCCTTTTGGTGTTTTCCATTATTGACACTTGATTTTTCAATGTTTCAGATGATTCCACTTTCAGCTCGGCACTTGGTGTCTGCATGATGTATATGATGTCAGCAGAGAAAAATGAAATCAGTAAGCTGCATGCAGCAACTGAAGATACTGTCAAAGTCATCCAGGAGCTAAAAGATGAACTTTCTAAGATAAAATCTTTACAGGGCTTCAAATTTCCTGGTTGTGCAGCGAGTTTTGAGAAATCCAGTGGGAAACCTGGTCAGGTTGATCTCAATAAATCAGATATGACGAGTAGAGAATCTCTCGACATTAAGTCAGGCAATGATGGAGAATATGCTAGCAGTGTCCTAACTGATGAGCCAGAACAAGAGGCAGTAGAAATGGAACAGTTAGAGATGGAACTTGAGTCTGAGCTGCAGAAACTGAATTTGGCTGAGGTGAGTGTGTTTCTATTTTTTTCCCCATAGTCAATGAGAATGAACATAGTCATACATCATCTGGAATGTTTTGTATAAGTTATGCTGTTGGGCATTGGTTGGGTACAACGGTTAAAGCTTATATTAACTTTAACTTTTTTCCATTAGACAAGTGAAGTTATGGAGGAATGTAAGGATCTGATGAAGGGATCTGAGTCATACCAATGTGGTGGAATATCAGCATCAGAGCTGGACAAGAAACTTAGCCGCCTTCTCATTGAACAGCAGGAAGGCCAGATCAATGAACTTGAAGCTGAACTACAAACTACACAATCCAAACTTCAAGAGAAGGAAGCCGAACTCCAAGCGCTTAAGGTCTGCGTTAGACGCCTGACAGAGTTTCCTCTCTTGGACCGTTCAGGTACATTTGGCTCTTATCTAAATCTCATCATCAGGTTTCTAAGTGACCAAGAAACAGAAACTGAACTAAACATACATTCCAATACTCGCTTGCTTGAATTCCTGTACGCGTTGGTCAAACTCACAGAGTTAAACATTTCTTGGTGTTTTTTCAGATGATGAACATGAACAAGATATGAACCAGGATCTCTCAGTCTCACGGAGCCTACATAACCAAACTAATAACGAGGCAAGAATGCGGACCATCGGGATGAAAAGACCTATGGAGTCATCTATCCATGTTTAACGAAGTTAACAACAACTTAAATAATCCCCAATCGCCATCATAAAACCTGCACAATAAGTTCGTATATAGACCCCATCTTGCAACACCAAATCTCTGAAGGTTTGTATCATCATAGCATGTTAAGGTGGTGTTGTACGCAGACAAACTAGACTTAATCCAGTCGAATTATCTTGTATATTAACCAGAATCCCAGACTATCAGAATTCTTTCATAGTCCTGACTTGTCTAGAGCTTTAGATTGTTAAGTTTAGTACTAGAGGAGCTAATGATTGTGAACTTATAAATTTTTTTTGTATTTTCAAATGTGTTAGTGTCACTATTGTTGACTTAGTTGACTTTTCTGATGAATTGCAAAAGCTAATATTTTCAAATGTGTTAGTGTCACTATTGTTGACTTAGTTGACTTTTCTGATGAATTGCAAAAGATAATCTCAGTTTAATTTCTTTTCTATTGATGTGTATTCTGGCCAAAGACACCGAACACTTTATAAATTTACAATTTTTCGTAGTTACTCGTCCATTCACGTTTCACAGTACTGCAAACCCTCGTACATTGGTTTTCTACTGGTAAGAATTTTTGAAAGTTATCAGAGATTTGAACATTGTTACATCGTCAAGAAAAGATTTGCTGCCATTTGGGAGATCAAATTGTTTAAACCAACATTAAATTTCTGATTGACTAACTTTATACATACAGATTCCGTTTATATTACGATTTACGACCATTAAAACCTAAAACACAGCGTTCGGGTATTTTCTGCAATTCCTTAAGGTTTTGGATTGGAGGTTCGTTGACAAAGGAAAAGATCAGAAAAGCTATATCAAACTCGGCATGACATTATCTCAGCAAAGCTTATAGAGTTGAGGAGATTCATTGTCAATTCGAGAAAACATAATGCTTATATCGAAACATGGAAAACTAAAAGAGTCATGTAATGTCTAGTCGTGCAAAGTGAGTTAACATGGAAATGATGATCCCAAGTATAAAACAACAAAAATCTACTCGCCAGGAACTTGAACGCCTTGCTTCAGCTTCTCTTTCTTCATCTTCTTCTTGGAAACCGGCTTCTTCTTCCTCGGAGGGAGATTCTTCTGCGCGTATGTGTAGAGGATGAAGTTCCCTACAAGGAACGTCACTAGCAGCCCTCCAATCACAAGAAGGACAATCAGTCCCGGGTTGAGCCCTTTGCTTTCAATTTTTCCCTGTTTACGAAACTTAGTAATGAAACACAGATGCAAGAAGAACACAACAAGATCGAGCGAGAGGATAGAACACAAAACAGATGACTATTGTTGATACAATAATAAAAAAAAAAAAGAGAAAAGTTGCAGACTTTGCAAGATATATAGACAGAAGGAAACATCCCAACTAGCTTCAACCAATTAGAATAACTCAGTCTTATACTATCAATTCGGAAAATTAACATTGACAAGCATGAGAACCGATGAAAGTCATGAAATCAATACAAGTTCTGAAGTTCAAATGCACGTTATCACACCCAAATGATACAAAAATTGACATTCGTTGGCAAGATCAATATGAGAAGTGACCCAAAGTCCCTCAACAATAACAGAACTCAAAGGCAGGCATGAATTTCTCATAAAAACAAGTTGAATCAAAGACAAAAACTTCACCGGTCCGACTCTGCTATGTTATACAACCATGCTAAACTTCATGCAGTTTGATTATATTTAAGCAGCGTTACAATCATATCTGAATAGACCCAAAACGCTCGCAATCTCCATCTTACAACAGGAACATCATTTGCATTAAACAAAGAAGATCAGACCCAAGGAACCACAGAAGATTATCATGCATTACATGCCACACATGGGAGAGTATCATAAGATTATAGGAAAGAAGATTCTCTAAGAGAGAAATGCAGATCTAGCGGATTCATCATCGTGAGTAACGAGAGATTTGATGTCAGTGTTTCGAAGGGAAAGAACAAAGGAAACACAAGTAGACAAACAAATTCGCAGAGAGCGGAATAGATCTTACAGAGAATTCATCGGCCATGGCTGCGCTTCGGAGCTCCGAGAGATCAGCACTAGTCGCCGGAGACAGTTGTAAGACTTGAATTTATTTCTAAGAAGAAGAAGATTCAGCAATAAATAATAGAGAGACCAAACCACACCGCTGGTCCACGGGATTAGTTTGGTAATAATATAAACTTTGAGGCAAAACTTTCTTTTACCCTTCAATTTTGGATCGCGTTTTACTTCACGGACCAATCAAGTCCATTATAACAAACAAATATTCCTTTTTTTTATAAGCCTTTGCATTCCCTTTTAAAACTAATGGGGTCAATGTAAAATAAACAAAAAGAAAGGGTGGTGATTCATAAATATTCCTCCAGGCTGTAAAAATTTCATTCGGTCGCCGAACCAAATTCTACAGCAGCATTCATTCAGTCGGGCACAAACCAAACAGAAAGAGATTCAAAAATTCACAAAGCTAAAGTCTTGGAATCAGAGATTCTCTCCTTCAGATCCGGAAGTCCCTGGTAGCAAAATCGGAAGAAGATGACTGTGATCGACATTCTCACCAGAGTTGACTCGATCTGTAAGAAGTACGACAAGTACGATGTCGACAAACAGCGTGAGGCCAATATCTCCGGTGATGATGCCTTTGCTCGCCTCTATGGAGCTTTTGAGACCCAAATCGAGACCGCTCTCGAGGTGATTATCCCTCTTTTCTCTTTGCATTATGGAGATTTTTGCTTGAGTTTATTCGGCTTCCGATAAATCTCGGTGGATTTTACAAAGTAGTGTGCTTTGACAATGTTGGACTTAGAATTTGGTATTTTTTCGCCATGGGGGTGAAAAGTGTATGGGTGTGATTTGAGGATGTTTTGCAAGTGCGTTAAAGGTTTCTTCTTTGGAATATTGAATGAGGGTTTGTCTTGTGATTTTGGCTTGCAGAAAGCTGAACTTGTTACCAAGGAGAAGAATAGGGCTTCTGCTGTTGCAATGAACGCTGAGATCCGCCGGACCAAGGCTCGATTGTCCGAGGAAATTCCCAAGTTGCAGAGACTTGCTGTCAAGCGGGTTAGCTTTCCTTTCTCATGTTTTTACTCTTTCGCTTCATGGGTCAGCTATGTTCCTTCTAGCTATATCAGTAGCTTGGTTGAGCTTAGTGTGAGTATATGTCATAAAAGCCTGTATATATGGCAGTAAATTTGGCCGAGAAAAAGAGAATTGTAGTTATTCCAGTAGGTTTAAGTTTTGGCCAATCGAGTATATTTTGTGGTAGTAACCACATTCAGATGCTAGTCCATTGGCTGAGATTGACTAACCCATGTCTGATGGATTAACTTGGTGGCATTGTTTAGGTTAAGGGCCTTACAACCGAAGAGCTTGCTGCGAGAAATGATTTGGTACTTGCGCTTCCGGCCAGGATTGAAGCTATACCTGATGGGACGGCGGGTGGTCCTAAAAGCACCACTAGTGCTTGGGCTCCCTCTACAACATCTCGTCCTGATATCAAATTTGATTCAGGTGATCCCTTTGTTCCATATTGTATAGTTCTGTATCTGAGATTATATGAACTGTTTATCTTATTGAGCAACCTGAAGTTCAAGATCACTAAGTCAGCTCTATTGTGGATATTAGATGGGCGTTTTGATGATGATTACTTTCAAGAATCACATGAATCCAGCCAATTCAGACAGGAGTATGAGATGCGGAAAATAAAACAGGCAAGTGATGCTCTATCTCGTTGCATTCTACTCTTTTGTTCACTTAAGTTCTGGTTTAAATCTGACTTATCTACTTGAGTATATATCAGGAACAAGGTCTCGACATGATCTCCGAAGGTTTAGATGCTTTGAAGAACATGGCATCTGATATGAACGAGGTGAGTTTCTTGAACTGCAGCTCTTAACACACTTCCCTTATTCTGTACTTGAGCTGATGATCCATGTCACAACACTGATACCTGCAGGAGCTGGATCGGCAAGTTCCTCTGATGGATGAAATCGACACAAAGGTAGACTACATCGCGCATTTCCTTTCCATTTCTCTGAATTCATCCGTTGAATAATCTAAATAACTTTCTGAGCTCGCTCACAGGTGGACAGAGCAACCTCAGATCTTAAGAACACCAATGTTAGACTTAAAGATACAGTGAACCAGGTGATTTGGGTTTCGAACATTTTTTTCTCAAAACTCTCAGCCACATTGACCTGTTCTTGATTCCTAACATAAATCATGGCCCTTTTCACTGCAGCTGAGGTCAAGCCGGAACTTCTGCATCGATATTGTTTTGTTGTGTATTGTTCTGGGCATCGCTGCATACTTGTACAAGTAAGTTTCTTACACATACATTAAAGAGACACAGCAGATACATTGAAAAAAAATGCTTCCTCTAACGAAACAAACCTTGTCCCTCTGCAGTGTACTAAAGTAATGAGATGAAACAAAAGGATCCAACTACTCTTTCATGCCCTCTGCTATTACAGTTTCTCACCCGAGTCAGTGTGTGTGTGCTTGTTTCTGGCTGTACTTGTGTGATCTTTCTACGAGAGTTTCTTTTAAGTGTCAAGACTATTCAAGTTGTTTCTTCTATTGAGTTATTTCCATGTTGTTCGTGTCCATACCTGACAAATACATATCTTATTAATGTTACCAAATTTATGTAATTCTATTCATTCATGTCCCTGTCAATGTGCCCTCAAGCTAGTCATTTGCTCTTTTGCTGAGTCTGCCTTGTGTTTGAGAATCTAAAAAGTAAAAAGACCCACTACGACTACTGAAAAGTGAAAAAAAGTAAGAGAAAGCTAATCATTTACATCATGGCCGTGTCTACATATAGTAGATCGGTTTGCTCTAAGTAGCAAGTACTACCAGAGATTATCAGCCAAAATTTTTTTCTTCTAACCCAATAACTCGATAAGGGATTCAGTTTCTAGCTTTCTCTAGCCCTCTTTCAGTTTTCTAGAAACTGAATCCCTTGAGTTATTGGGTTAACGTTCGGACCCATATGTCTGTCTTGAGTTACAAAAAGAATATTATTATCTCAAGTGATATAAAATTATATCAGCCAAAAAAAATTCCTTTGTATTTATTTTTGTACAGTAGAGTACCAAAAAATAGCCGTTTAGAACACAACACACCAGATGATATACACTCAATCACATTCACACCCAATCGACACCACCCAAAATAAAACCTGTAAACTCTTCCACGTATAATGAGTAATCTGTTCCCACGTCTCTAAATAGATGGATCTCGATCCAGGTGTCCCGAAAAACTCGACCCGAAGTGGCATACCATACACAGCTACTGGAACATATGATCAGCATTTAGGAGCTCTGGCTTCAGTTTCATGATCCAGAGATGCTCTGATCTGTTGTCTGAACTGGTGGTGGATCCACCTGACTATTATTTGGAGGTTCAGCTGTCCTCTGGCTTCTCCATTTTGAAAACTCGACTAGACCCGTTGTGCCGCTCATGGTGAGTCCGAACCCAACCAATGTGGCTAAGAGAATGGACACAACCGGCTGCATGTGAACCTGCACAAGTAAACCAGCATAGATTAGGAGATAAAAACAAGAAGCAGAGTATCTTGTTCTGTTCTTGAAAGATAAAAACTCTCACCAATGAAAAGAAAATGTGAGAGAAAAAAACTACAAGACCGAACTGAATTGTGGCGTAAATCCAGACATATTGCTTCTTCACTACACAGAAATTAACACGGTACAAATTAACTGATAATCTGAGTCCCGAAATAAACTGTTGGGAAGCAAACTTTTATGTCAAATTGTTTACTGTAAGGAACTCTTACCCATTGTTGTTGACGTCATCGAGGCAAGAAGACCAAGAACACAAGAGAATGGTAAAGATATTGCAATAGCGCCGGATTTCATTTTTGTAAGCTGTAAATAATATTAAGACAAGATGTTACAAAAGCTTGGTACAGAGAAGAGTAAGAATTAAAAATCTACTAAATCTTACCAGAAGCTGCTCGAGGAAGCAGAAGTATGCAAGCATGCTTACAATGACAAGAATTGGAACATCCTGCCATACACTGAAAGGACGAGAGTAACGGTCAATAAATTTATAAAATCGATTTTTTCAAAAGGGGTATTGGTTTGGATTTTGACTTGCCTGTAGTGAGAAGCCTCGGTATCCGCAGCTCCACCATTACCCTGAGAATTCTGCATGCGGAGAAGGGTCACAGGGAGATTCTGAACCTCTTGCTTGCACACATCACATGTTCGGTTCCCTTTGATGGTGAACCATTTGATTGTACATTCTTTGTGGGCAAGAGCTAATTCACCTCTACACATACATTCCATCTTGAAGGCTTCTGAGTCTTCTCCCAATTCGACCAGGCAGATTCTACACACAGCTTCTTCCTCAGGAACATCTTCTCCGCCATCAACATTCGTGTCTGAAACATTTCACTAATATAAGGCTACACGGATAGAACCAAAAAGGTTTCAAACTTTCATGTCCATTGGTTCTAAGCATCAAATGAAAAAAATATACAAATGCTCTAACCGTTAAGTTTAATAATATTTCTGGTTGGCGTCATGTTGGGAGTAGGAATCACCCGGAAAACACCTGATTGCCTTAGACTTCCATCTTTGTTGAATGCTGGAACAGAGCGTGAACGGTGAATAGGCAATGGAGGCCCTTTTTTCTGTTGAGACAAAACATTTAAATTTTATTCTGGTCAACCCAACAATGAAGTAAAGCAGAAGCTAACCTGATCAGCTAAACTTATTTTAGAAGCAAAATGCATTACTTAAACATACTCTACTGAGACCAAGACAAAGTACGAGACAAGAAAACGTCTCATGCCAACGAGATAACAGCACAAATCACAGTATAATTCACATGGGAACCTAAATGAACCGGCTAATCAAGTTCCTCACCATGGAAGTAACCGGATCAACCACGTATCTCCCGTGCATAGACTCAGGATTCGAGTGAGCTATAGGGGTTACAGGCAAGGACTCAGTTTTCTTCAACCTTGGAGTTAAAATATTAGTGAGAGTCCATGTGGACCTGTCCCTGCCATTGCCTGAAGAAGGAGAGGAAGCAAAGGCCAAATCCGCAGCTTTCTCGATATCCACGTCATTGTTGGTGCTGTTCCTGTTTTTGAAGCTTAACTTTGGGATTAGATTCTTGAGGCTATTAGGTCTGTTTCTTGATGAGGAAAAGGAAGGACTGAGGGATGCACCACGTTGCCCGATCCTAGGGCTGGACATAGGAGAAAAGTTGACTCTTTTGGCCACAGGGCTTGATGTTAAGGATGCATTACGTCTCAATAGATCCTCACCGGTATCTTCGGGTGTTCTCGATGGTAAGTCCAACACAATGCCTCGCCTCCACAGGTCTCGGCCCGGTGATAGCTCTTCTTCTGCAATCTCAGCAGAATCTCCATCCTGCAACACCAAAATCATTTCAAAAAATCCAATATTATGAAACACAGCTTCGATCCTAAAAGGCCGAATCTTTTCACAAACAGACTCAGCAACTTATATGTGATGTAAGGGAAAAGTCCAAAAAACTCCACACCGTACGAAGAAAACAGGATAAAAGCATTAACATGGATTACGATTCAATGGTTAGCAGAAGAAGGAACGATCCACTAAACCCTAAACCCTGAAATTCAGGGGGAGATTGAAGAAATTCTCTAACGTACCCATCAAATCAAATTCACCAGAGACGATATAGAATCAAGATAGATTGAACAAAATCGGAATGGAATTAAATATAGTAGGAAAAATCTAACCCTTTGCGGCCGTGGAGAATTGTCATCTTGCTGGAGAGAGCCATGATCTTCTACGCGAGCTTTATCTCTACCATCCATCACCGAACAGAGAACGAAGAAGCCCAGGAGCAGAGAAGAATCTAACGAAGATTCAACAATCAGAAAATTAAATTTCTATTTTTTGTAGGCAAGAATCATTAGGAACCCTTCTTTACCTCGTAAAAGAGTCCTCTTTTCTGGGTTCCTGAAATTGAGAATATGTGAATGTGATCAATACATTCATTCATTTTTTTTCAGACCGATATATCACTGTCCGTTTCTCAGCTAAAAAGGTTAAATTTGGTCCGGCTCTTCTATTTTCCTTTTGTCCTCATTATTACTATATTTTAAGTAGTTTATTTAAAGCTCTCTCACTGGTAAGTTTGTTACTCTATATACTTTTTTTTTGTCTACGGTTAGGATTTTTACTTCTTTTTTTTTAGTTATTTAATGGATAATTAAAGCTCTGTTTATTAGTGTTATATGCGAGTGAAAAAAAAAAAAAGCACATGAAAATTTAGCTATAATAAAAAAAAATGTATATATAAAGTAAGAAAAAGGACATCGTTTATTAACAACAACAACAAAAAGCACATGAAAATTTAATATCAAACACATACCCGTGGTCCTAAAATAATTCGTGTGGCATCACATTTGGTACAGAAAAGATCGAAACATGATCTCGTGTTATCTTCCTTAACACGTAAACAAGTATTCAAAGTGAATATGTCACTCGATTCTTTATCTACAATTTCGTGTAGTAATTTACGAAAGTGAAAACATTCTTTAAAATAAATTACTAATGATACCTTTTTTTTTCAAAATAGTATACTATAAATTAACTTCTGGTTATATGGCCTGATCATGGGACACCATTTCCACTTGTCTGGTCTTAAAGTATCTTTTTCGCACATGATCGTTCATTATTGATCCGATCTATATTACTTTATTACGAGTAAATCTGTTTATATACATTTTGTCAACTGTATGTCCATATCAGAATTCTCAGTTGTCTCTGCTAAGAAGGGGGAAAAGGATTCTAGAAAACAAGATCTAAAGAATAGCACGAATATACAACCAAACATTTACAGAAAAATCTTGAATTCTAAAAAAGATGAGGATTTAGCTAATCTAAATAAATGAAGCCATCTTTGGGATAAGAAACTCTTTACATAAGACAATCTGAAATTAATCCGCTTCACACGTCAGCTATTAGCTTTGAGACCCGAGGCGATACATATGGCGATAGAAGTAGAACCTTCCCATCTTTGTGTCACATGATGCAGAGGATAGGAAACCTTAAAGTTCGCTTCACTCTCTCAAGTCTGAATCTTCAAATGATCGCCTCAGTTCTATCTGTTGTCCCTTTGATGGAGATAATGCCTCAGACAGAGCTAGAGACGAAGAATCATGTAGGGGATCTTTCTAACTTCTGCCAATTTCTCCTTGGTAAGCTCGTTGAACTATTTTGGGGAAAGTTACATGTCCCAAAAGTTCCCGCAAAAGTGGTAGCGTCCGGTGATGAGCTTTTAAACTGTTGAATCGTGATTGGCATGTTCTTTGCCTTACTATTGGATCTGATTTTCGCTATTTCAGTGTTTAAAGAAAGTGTTTGAAGAACAAAGACGTCTGATATGAGCGAGGTGGGTTTGTTTAAGGTCTTAACACACTTCCCTTATTCAGTACTTGAGCTGATGATCCATGTCACGACGCTGATACATGCAGTAACTGTATAGGAAAGTTCATCTGATGGATCATGAAGTCGACACAAAGTGAGAAGATTATACACAGGCCCTTTCCTTTCCTTTTCACTGAATGAATTCATCAGTTGTGTGTAATTAATCTAAAACCTTCTGAGCTCGCTCCACAGATCTTAAGAACACCGGTGTTAAGAGTTTAAAGAAGATACCGTCAGAATCTTTCGAGCTTCAAATGTCTTCCTTTGCTGTTATGTCTCTGCCACTGCAGCTTTCCACTGTGCAACTAACTAATGATATTGAAGGATTATGATTGTGAATCGAAATGACTTCGAAATTTCTATATTATATAATTGGCAATCACACATTATTGTTAACACATATGGATCAAACATGCAATATATATATCGACGCGGTCGACGGATGTTGGTCCATTCAATCCATACTCAGCCGTGTCTTGACTACTCTTGTTCAGCTGTTGCTCCTTGTCCGGTATTGTTCCCGCTTCCGCTATTACCGTGAACTTTTATCTCCAAAAGCCTTTCTACAGGTTGCCTGCAAATCGGGCATCGATTTGTCTGGAACCTCAAGACCTTAGCGCATCCGCTGCACATACACTGTTACCACAAAAGCAAAACACTTTTCACATCAGTGCAGTCCCATTTAAACAAGAGGAATGGAATCCATCAGCATTCGAAAAAAAACATTGTATCTCATACCATGTGTCGACAGGGAAGAACAGTGGTGTCTCGTGGTTCAGACAAACATATAACGCATTCTTTTCCCGGATCATTAGCATCATCAGCTGAATCGTCATCGCCATCAACGGTATTCCCAATCCCATAAATCTCCTGCAACTCATATCTCGTTCCATTAACCCATAGTATTTGCTTCACCACTTTTATCTTAATCTCCCCTTTCTCCTTCTCGTACACCGCTTGAGTAATCTGCGCATTCTTGGTTCCCAGACTTTCTCCTGCATCATCACCTGAAGGAGCTGCTGCTTCTGCCTTTACCGCCAACGGATAGATATCTGCCTCTGCCGCCTTGAACAGCTCAGCCTCTTCAAAGACCGAGAAATCTATACCCGAACCAGAAGGTTGTACAAACTTTTGACCAAGTCCAATCTCGAAATCCATGGTGATTGGAGGCAGAATATCTTCTTTTGTCGCAGTGAGGACGCATTTCTCGGATTCTTTAGCAAAGAAAATGACTGTAATCCTGTTGTTGTCCACAAGTCCGAAATGACAATATTAAGCTTTCGGTAACACGCACAAAAATGGAGTTTTGATCAAAAAGGTTTAGTATTTCTAATTAAGCGAAACTAAACAGTTCGAGCTTTGCCTCCACTAACATTCAACCAATAAGACTTGAGTTAGAAAGGTCACGAGGAAGAGACATAAGAGTTTCACGTGTTCTGTTTTTTTTTACTTTCTTTTTTTCCAAATGAATCACGAAATCAACGAAATGGAAGAAACTGAAAATCTACCTTCCGGAGACAGTTGCATCAAACGTGAAGGAGACGAGAAACCGACCCGGGTTGTCCGGGTCGGATTCGAGCTTCAAGGACTCCTTTTTGAGATTAACGTCGTTGCGAATGGTGACGGCTTTCTGATGTTCGACGCAAGGAAGCGCAGGAGGAATCATGGGTCCACCATAAGGGTATCTCCCGCCGGCGGTCCAAGGGTGAGGGTGGTGATAAGGATGAGGAGGAGGAGGAGGGTAGTGAGGATGGTGATGGTGGTCGTACGGAGCCGGAAGAGGAACAGGCATGGTTCCCGGAGGAGGAGGGTAGTAACCAGGGTACTGGTAATGAGGATTGGGGTTAGGGTTTGGATAGGGTGTAGCGGCGGCGAACACGATGCGATTAGCTGAGATTTCTGAAGCCGGAGGTTGTGGTGGCGGTGAAGGAAGAGAAGGAGGTGGTGGAGCAGCCGTTGGAAGCGTATTGCTCCGCCGTCTACGGCGTCTACCTTCGCCTCCGCTGCTGCTGATGTTCCCCATGAATCGAAAAAAAGACTCGATCTTTGATGCGACCCAGATGATCAAATCAAGTATTATTCTGTGGTTCGGTGAGTGGATCGGAGATCCGGGGATTATTGGAGTGAAATGTAAGGAATTAAAAAGCAAAAAGGCAAAAGAGAGGTTTTTGATGAATTATGAGAAAGAAAGAATAATAAAAGAGAGAGAGAGAGAGAGAGAGAAGAGATGATAAGAGAGAATAATAATTTGGGGAGAAAGTGGGTTAGGAGATGATGATGCTGATGATGATGATGGGGTCGGTTGGCCAAGAAACTCCACCCATGAACATTCAACACCCTCCTTTTGGATGGTGTTTTTATGTTACCAAGGCCGAGAGTTTCTCAGGTTTTTTTCTTTCTTTCCCCTTTTTCTATTTAATTTTGTTTCTAATAATTATGATGACTACGTTGATTTTAGGAAGACTTTCAAGAGTANGAAAAATTTTAAGAGGAGGTTTTTTTTTTTTTTTTTTTTTTTTTTGCTTTTGTTAGAAACCATTACCATTAGTTAATCATTCATTGGTTGCTTGACAACATATAAATATAGATTCTTTGGTTGCATTTACCCATTCCGTATGAATTAATCTCTTCTTTTTTTAAAAAAATGAAGAACTTTTAAGGAACTTTTTTCTTTCATATGTAAAAATTGGATTTCATCACTTTTTCATCAATTATATTAAGAAAAACTTAACATACTACTCTTATTGCAAATGTATATTGCAAGCTTTTTTCGATTCATGGTTTTTTTATATTTTCAATACGTGAAGCTATGAGCCGATATTTATATACTAAATCATCCATTTATCTTACGAGTGAAGAAGTTATCATCGCATTGTTGCATGATTGAGTCCTTTGTCCTTTCTCCATCATGTCTAGTAGACATTGTCAACTTTCCCCTTTCGAAATTCATATTGCCTAAGTTTATAGCAATTAATTAGTTTGTTTTTAACAAAGTATGCTACAGTTTAGTTTACTATTTTTATAAGTTATAATAATATTACTTTGTGCCGACATTATATTCTTATTTAGTCCGAAAAAGATGAACTATAATGTTTTGGAACTCATATCAAACTTGCTTTCTTGTCTTTGCATAATGGTGTATACTGCTTTAACAAGAAAGGAAGAAAAAAATTAATGGTGTATATTTAGATTCCCCCAAAAACTATAAGCTTTATCAGAAAAGTAATAGATATCATATATGTTATGTTATATATCTAAACCCAAAAGCTAAAATTAGAATATGATAACCCTTTTTCAGAAAAAAAAAAAAAAATAGAAAATGAATTTTAAAGTGAAGACCATCCATTACCTATATATTACATGATTTACATCACCACAGTATACAAATAAAATAGATATCTTAAAGAACGACAGATTATTTTAGGTACGGAGAAACGAAATTTTTAACTATATATGGAATACTTGATTATTACGTGAATTTGGTAACCGTTCATTTTAATTGAAGTAAACCAGCTTTCCAGATTATAATCCTGATCATTTGCAGGTATATATCAATTTAAAACATTTCCACATCAAGGTAGTGCGATTCGAAATCAAAAATAAAGAAAATAAAGAATCGCATCCCTACCCACTCGCACACACTTTCATGAAGCAACTCCCAAATATGAATAAATATCATATTAAAGTGTTGCTCTTAAGGAAAAATATACTTATCATTATAAAATATAGAGTGGGATGGGGAGATGCAACAAGTCGTGCCTGTAAGGCTGTAAACCATTTTTTTTAACTAGTTGTGAATGTAATTGTATCTTATTAAATTTTAACTAACCCTATGATAGATATATCATGTATATAAACTTTTAAACCTTGTTAATGGAGGTTCTCTCTTGATGCATGCATCTTTGAATATAATTTGCAGAATAACATCGTCTTGGAACAAGTACATATGTCAAAGATTTTCTTAGGTTTAAATCAGGAAAAAGAAAACGCATAAGAGTTTTTGATGGCACTGGCCGATAGATTCATCTGAAGTCCTCGACAAGGTGTCACGTGCTATCCATGAATCCGCCTGAAGCCAAACGCTATTCATTTATCCCATTTTGTCGTTTCTTGAGAGCTGTTTTTTTTCACCCTAACAGTATAAGTATTTGAAAGGAATATCATATATTAGATCCTAGACAAATTGTATGGTCCGGATTCGAAATTGATTGATGGATCAATGAGAGTGCACTTTGCGTAAGAACATAGAAAGATATGGTTTTTAATTTTGTATGTGAAACAAAAAATGTGTAATTTCAATGATGCAACAAATTTTGAAAATCTTAGTTCGGAACACTGTGAGTAATCACAATTTAAATTACATTTTTTTTTAATGATAAGTATATTAGTTTCTTTTGGTTTTGAAAGGATCCTAAGGAAAGCTTTATGTTCTAACACAGAAAAAATGAAGCTTTATGTAATCACTTAAATTCCAAGCTTGTGAACTTTGAAAAGCAGTATTCTTTAATTAGTTGAAAAATTATTTCCACAAATCGTGTATGAATATTTGATTATACAATTTAACAACAATTCAAAAATAAAAGAATAGATAACACTCACACAAGAAGAGTTTCCGAAACAAAAAAAAAACTACAAGATCAGTCCATCTCTCGCGAACTGTTCCAACAAGTTCACAAGTTCCGACATGGTTGGTCGTTGACTCGGATCCTCCCGTACACACAATTCCGCCACGTCAGCAAGCTTCAACAGCGGCTCCATATTTCTCGGCAACGCAATATACTTATCTACAATCGCCGCCGCTTTGCCTTCTCTGATCACCGGAATAGCCCATTTAACAATCTCCGGCGGGTCATAATCCCTATCATAACGCTTCCTTCCGGTTAAAATCTCCAACAACACAACCCCAAAGTCATAAACATCACCTTTGACGTCCAAATTCTTCTCGTTCGACGATGTCACGAGCCCGAAATCCGCAACTCTCGCCACCCACTCCGAGTCTAAAAGTACATTCGAAGACTTCACATCGCCATGAACTATCCTCGGGTCAGCTTCAACGTGAAGATACTCGAGACCTTTCGCGGTTTGCATAGCGATTCTGATCCTCAAGCTCCAATTCAACGGCGAAAACCCACCGTGTAGATGATCGTGAAGCGTACCGTGAGGCATGTACTCGTAAACAAGAAGCCTCTCTCCCATTTCGGTCGAGTAACCGAGGAGATTCACAATATTGCAATGCCTAATGTTGCAGAGAATCTCTAGTTCGGCCTCGAATTCTCTAGTGTTTGTGTGGATTATGGTCGATGCGTTTGCTCTCTTAACCGCTACTTGTCTCCCGTCCGCTAACACGGCTTTGTAGACAAACCCGTAGCTTCCTCTGCCTAACTCGTTGAACTCTTTAAAGCCGTTGGTCGCGTCTTTAAGCTCAGAGAGCCTAAACACTTGAGCAAAAGGGGTTACAGATGGAGCAGGGGAGATCATTTCAAGTGGCTCCGTGTCTAAATCGGCCTTTCCTATGCAAGATTTGAATTGATTAGCTGTACCGTCTTCTTTGCTAGGGCTAGTGACAATCCGTGGCACGACGCAGCAACCGATGATAATGATCAATAGAGCGGATGCGCAAGAGCCGATGATGAGAGCAAGTCTCTGTAGTTGATGCCAATGCCTATCTGGAGAAATATGGTTGTGAAGCTTACAAATGTCAGAACAAGAACTGTTTTGACAGAGCGAGCAAGGCGTGCAGATCCGATCAGAGTTCTCAGTGCACGAACTGGACAAGAAGAACCCGTGTGAGCAATCCGAGCCGCAAGGCGAACAAAGCATCAACTCTTTTCTTACACACAAACTCGTTAGGTCAGGTTCGTTGAGGATACTTGCGTTGAAAGCAAACTCTCTTTCGTCACACGGACCAGCTCGACAGATCCCTGGACTGCAAAGCTCTAGCGGAGGATCGTAAGCTAATGTCGATGATCCGTTAACCATCCAGCAATCAAGAACAAGATCTTCTTCTCGTATACCACAAACGATGAAATCAGATGAAGCAATTGCCTTAAACCCAGAACCTTTCGGAATCAACGAGAAATTAGCGTTTCCCCAACATTCAACCTCGTGATTATCCTCACGGATTCCGCAGAAATGGTGAGGCCCTGCTGTTAACGCAACGAAGCGAGAATCATCAGCTGGAGAATTAACGAAAGACTCATCGTCTCCCCAACATTTTATCTCTCGAGATGAGTTTAGAATCGCGCAAACGGAACTTTTTCCGGCGGCTAAGAGTTCGAAGTTATCTGAAGTTTTGTTAAACCCTAAATTAGAAGAGCTGGGGCCAAAACAGAGCATCCCTCCTTCTCTGATTCCACCACAGCTAAACCCATCACCAGAGACGATTTTGTTGAAGACGAGATTACTAACATCCTGATCATAGAACTTTGGATTCTCTTTAGCGACCAAGCTGTTGTTCGTAGCTCTTGTTATCTCCCAACAATCCACAGTTCCGGAATCGTGATCCGAATAGTAAGCTCCTCTGACTGCACAGACATGGCTGTTTCCAGGAGCAATCTGAGAGTAAGCAGTAGTTTGGTAAGCGAGAGGGACAAGATCCATACCTGAAGAAGATCCAAGGGAACTGAAACAAAATGCTTGAGAGGTATTAGACAAAATACCGCAGAGAAACCCGTCTCCACCTGAGAGAACCGCCATGGACGGAATGTTGTAGCTTTGGGAAGTGGAAGAAGCAAGAGATAAAGAAGGAGAAGAAGACGAAGAAGAAGAAGAAGGAGAAGGAGAAGAAGGAGATGAATAGTTTTTCCCCCAGCAGATAACTTCTTGTCGACCACTAGCGTCAATGGCGCAGAAGAAAGCAGAGCTGCCGAAAGACGCCGCAATAGGGCCGGAGGATCCAAATCCGGATCCGGGTTTGGATAAGAACGGAAGAATGAGTAAGAGAAAGAGGAGAAAGTAATGGGTTTCCATTGGAGGTGAAGTTCATGAACTGAAAGAGAAGATTGGGCGTAAGCTGCCATTTTGACAGTGGTGATGGCTGACGAACAGAGAACGTGGGTGGCGTCCTAAAGTATGTATTTTTTTATTGGATTCGTTGGATCTCTAGAATATTTGTATGCTTACAGTGACGACCGATTAATTACTGTGACTAAACCATTTACAAATGCATGCATGTAAATCTCTACATTATCTTATACTTTCCTGAAATTTCCAAAAAAATAACATATAGTTCATAATAATGGGACCAAAAAAAATCTAAAAAGATAAAATCTAATGAATTGTGCCTTAAAGGGACAGCAAGATCTAATCCCGGCGGTTCCATGTCAACTTTTTGGAGCTTTACTACAAAATAATTTTTTTATTAGCTCACCGTCATTGTGTCAGTCAGGATATTAGGCTACAAAAGTAAAATCTATTATATGAAAGTGGAAAGGATTTCTCCTGGATTTGACACATCAGCATTTGGGAAGATGACACGTATACACTAA